>VZZY01016484.1:271-74156 GCA_013400335.1 Eurystomus gularis
CCTTCAGGTTCAAAATAATGGGAGAATATCAAACAAAAGTCTTGTTTTATGTTAATACATTGGGAATTGATGTTAAAGATAGACACAGAGCTAAATTCATTAATTTCAGCTTTTCAGAATTATTCACATCTGTATGATTCAGTAATTGTTTTTTCTATAAAGTTATTGGAGTAATTTTGCTCTGTATATTCCCGATCAATTCCTCCTCTCAAGGGCACAGTTGAAAAGTGATATTTGAAAACGGTCCCTGATAGATTGCATGGTTAGTCAGCAGCAGAGACAAACAACCTAATCCAGCGCAAATTAGTTCGGCTGCCAGCAATAGTTTTATACAAAGATGTAAATTATGTTGTCAAAATCGGTCGCTTTCTAGCTTGCTGCTCAGCTAACAAGAAACCACTTTGGCTGATAAAGATGAACACTAAGCTTTTCTCGCTTACAAATTTGCAAATCTGCCACTTCAGCATTCTGTTAGCCACAAACAAAACAGGCCCATATAATTGCTTCCTTTTTTCTGCACCCGTATTTCTCTCAGTTTTAGCTCTCTACAGAAAAATACAAATAAAAATCATAAACAGAATTTTAAAAGTATAATGGTCTTGGAAATTTTGTTTAAAAAATGGCAATCAGGACAGCCACAATCATGTACTTCTAACATTTCCCGTAAAATCATAAGACATGATGCTCCAATACAAATATCACCCCAGTCATGCCAATAGTTTAGGAGATTTACTGTATAAACGTGGAAAATATAAATGTATAAATTCATGGAACTTCTGAATACAGCATAAATGTCTTGACAAAGGGAAAATACACACATCTATTTTAATGTAAGCTAAAGTGTCTTTAGAACTGTTTTGGCTGACAATGGTCTATCTATATCTATTACTTTGCATGTTGTTAAGAGTAGAAAATATATGCTATTATTACACCAATCTGCCCACTTTAAATGGAAGGCAGATAGATCTAACATTTGTATGAAAATAATAGTGTATTATAACTGTAATTATACCCGGTATAAGTCAAATAAATAAATTATAAATTACAATTACCCTTTAAAGTTGCTAGTCACACTATTTGCTTTAAAATTAATTGCAGGTGCTCCTGAATGCTTTAGTACAACCCCAAAGTTGTATATTTCAAAGAACAGTACAGATGATTCCTGTTTATTTGTTAAATTAAAGCTTTGTTGGTAAAATTATAGCTTAATTAATATTATGGGTACTGTATAACAAAATAGTTTACCTTGTGCATAATTTATTTCCACATGCATATCTCAGTACAGACCCATTACAGCTCTAAGGCAGCTAAAATAAAATATTCCTCCTTTGCTGGCATTTTTCTAAATAGCAGTTCACTAAATCAATATTATTCACTTGGTATTTTTAAAAGCAGTGTATCTTAATAATTACACAGCATTAGAGTAGGCAATAATTTCACTTGCTAAGCATATTAAATTTAGCAAACCATCAGTCAAATAGTTTGTTCTTCTTCAGAATTTGTAAGCAGATAGTGAGAGAGTTTCAAACCATGTTACTTTGGTATAAATGTCACATATAGTTTAAGACTGTGTATGTGACTCCCTAAGCAAGCACAGTGCCATATATCTTTATTAGTTTCATTGGTCAGTGCAGTGACCAGTTGTTTATACTCATTACACAAGACAAGGTGAACCATTTTGGCACAGACCACAATCATGGCTAAAAAACATATGACTTTGCAGAAAATAAAAATTGTAGAAAAGGCTGCACATGATGCTGTGTATACATCCTACCAGAATAACATTATTTATTTATTTTAATGCTGTTTCAGGCTTTCAGTTTCTCAGATATGCCCAGGCAAGTCTTTTCTGGCTTGATTATTTTTCTTGATTTATTGTAATAATAACAACTATTTCACTACTGTTTATCACTAGAGATTCCCAAGGAGAAAAAAAAAAAAATTATTAGTTAAGCCAGTGGAATAATAAACCACAATATAGATGGATGGGTTGGTTTTTTTTTACAGTACTGAATATAAACCACTATCATTCAGGTTTTTTCCTCACAGAACATACTCCCTTACTCAGTGACTGGAATGCAATCAAATTGGTGATTTATTAAAACAAATTACAGATTCAGCTATTTTTACCTTACATTATTTTGATTACTGTATTTTGTACCACCATGCATATGCATTTCTTTCATCACACAGATATAAAATTATTTGTCTCTAAAGGGAGGAAAGATTTGGTTCTTTTCCTCACATGCATCTTTACTGCTATCTCAGGATAACCCAAAATATATTCTAAAATGTTCTTCCTGAAATAAGATAGCATACCTATGCCCAGGTGCTAAGAAGGTAGAGGGCCAAGATCAGAATAAGGAATTAAGTATGTATAAACACAGTTTTCACTCTGAAAAATCCTGATAAACCAGCCTTGATATTTAAAAGAATATATCTTCCATGCCATCTGACTGATGTTCACTGATAGTCACAAGGATAGAAGCAAATCTGGTAATAGTCATGTTTCAGGGATTTTTTCCTTCCTGATGCTGAAAACAAGAAGATTAACTGCAGGAAAGTCTAAGAGTACAGAGTACATGCTATTGTGTCTGGGGTAATCTACTTACGATATGAAAAGCAAGAGACAAGAGTCTGGGAGAAGACAACAGGAGGAAAAACAGAGGAGGAAAATAAGCCAGGTTTGGAGGGGAAAAGTAGCAGAATAAGATGGAGATGAAGATTTTAAAGTGCATGACTGCACTCAAGAGTGAAGTTTGTGGGCAAAAGCTATGCAATTCAGATAGAGCAACTCTAGAGACATTTGCAATAGTCAGTGGATCTACAGTTGAAAGGTGTGCAAGTAACAGGTTTCCTCAAGAACACTGTCGCACTTACTATCCCACAGAACTGGCAATAGTTGTTTACAGAACAACCGAAGCCTCATCCTGCCATGCTACACTAGCTCAGCATCCTACAAAACTGAAGGAAAGTCTGAACATACCAAAGAAAAATACTCAGCCTGCTGAAAAGCTAGCAACTCTTTGCTCATTCTGCACCACACTTTTGGGAAGCTGAGTGTGCAAATATTTATATATCAGGTCATTTCTTCCACCAAACCCTTTTTCAGGTACTGACAGATACCTGAAATGTACACCTTAGTATTAAGGCCTAAATACAGTTCCAAATCCTTCTGTCAAAATCTGATATTTATACTGACTACAATCTCAACCAAAACATGTATTTGTTTACTGGACAATAAGGAAACAGAAAATAGACCAGAGAAGGTCTTTGTATGCCCATTTGTTGGCTTCAGACAAGCCAGACACAGTGATCACACCCTCAGCCTAGTACTTGCAGTGGAAACTTCAACTTAGCAAAATTTCCACTAATAACATCTAATGTAAAATAGTCAATCTTTTATTTCTATAGAAAACTAATTAGTATAAATTTATTCCTAATTCAAGGGCTTGGTAACTGCTAGCCCAAAACATTAGTGATAGGATGTCTTAAAGCAGAGTGGAAGTTTTTTTTTTCCTGCAGAGGAATTTTAGTTATCACATGTTAGCATAACTAAGGCAATCAGAGAGACCAAGAGGCTGTATTCCTAGTGTACAATATTAACAGCTTTACAAGTTTCAACCTACACCAAAAACCACTCAAAATCCCATATTTCTCTTCTATGTTCACACGCAAATTGAGCAAATTAAGCTATTACAGTTTCATACAGAAATATATTTCCATGGAGATATTAGCAAAAATGGAGGGGTGGGGGGGAGGAGAAGGAATCACTTATGTATAGCAGAAGGTTCACAAGAAGCTGTAGCCCGGTATGCTATGGATCAGGTTTGTCAGAAGCACACTTGCTCTAAAAATCTGAGTGTCTTAATAATAATAAAGACAATTTTGCAAAAAGAAAAAAAGATTTTGCACCAAAGATGGATTATGACAGCAAGAACTGGTTTCTTTCATAGAGCACTACTAGTTTGCTATGCTATAGCAGAAGCTTCATCTTCACCTGCTGGTTCATCTTCACCTTTGGTTCAAAGTTTCAAACACTGAAGTTCTATAAAACAGTGATGGAAAAAAAAATGTTTTCTTATCTATTTCCTGAAGTTGTCCCTTAACTCCACAGGTAATGAAGTACTTGGACTCATAATCATGAGGATCAACACGCCATTTGATTCAAATAGACAGATACTATTGATACAATAGACAGATAATATTGAATATTCTATGCAATTAGTACCTTCTTCACCAGCCACCACTGACTGTAATATCCTTAACTTTCAAGATATTACTGCATCATTACATAGGAGAAAATATAAATAGGAAGACCACTTGCTTTAGGATTGAAAGCTTTAACATTTTGTTCCTTTTAATCTTCCAAAGTGTAATTAGATCATACACCTATGTTCATACTGTAATGTTCTAAAAGCCAAAATTTTATCATTTTCAAATATGCTATTTTGCTCTGTAATAACATGTAATCAAAAGTCATACCTTTGAAGAGCAAGTTTTCCTTTTCTATTACAAGTAACTTGCCCAAATTTTCAAAGTATAAATCCTTGCTGAGCCTGGGCTGCCAAGCAATGAATGTTTAAATTCTATTATCAGTAGTGCTGTTTGCATATTTTACACAGCATATATTTGTGAAGCTTTTTTAGAACAACAAACTCAATTATAATGTTATGAAACCAAACTTCTCATCATTGCTTGACTGACAACATTTTCTCCCTAGCCAGTATAAAAGTTTTGGGTTTTTTTTTCTCCACGTGCTTTTGTTTTCATGAGGAGGGCACTTTTAAGGAAAGATTTTCATTTCAACCTACGCCTACCCAAGAGGCAGTCAAGGACACAGCAGCTGCAGAACAATACCAACTTTAGAAAAAAACCCCATCTTTTTAACTGAGAGAGAAAGAATATTAAGATGCCTCTTTTAAAAGGTATCATAGAGAGGTCTTCACATCTTGCTGATGCTTCTCGATTATAAGGTGTCTAAGTCCAGTCATCTACAGCGTTATTCAAGAAAATCACCTTAAGAAAGGCAGAGTGCATACCAAAGCTACTAGTCAGTAAATATGTTTTACAATTGTCTAACCTGTGTTTATGTCACCAGATAAGTGCTTTCTCATGGGCACAAACAGCCAACTGAGATCTTTTTCCCTTTGAGGAACAGGGAGAAAAAAAAAAAGAGAGAAGGGGGAAAAAAAACATATTCAAGCAGACAGGAGAAAGGAATACTATAGAAAGTCCTGTCTATACCCCCCCACATCTCCTGCCACTTTCCCTGGATTGTGGCATGAAAAAACAATGGCTTTTCTGAGGCACTGTGCAGACAAGGCAGCTCTGAAAAAACTAATAGCCATGATTAATGACAATGGGCTAGAGGAGAGTTGGGACACAGCCGCCACATATATCATCCTTTCCCATCAGTCTCTGCTCCTCCCTGCCCCTCTTCCTCCTACCAGCAAAGCATTATAAAAATGTCTTATCTGCTTTCGACTTTTTTCTGAAATCACAGTACTCCTGAAAAAGAAGGGGGGGGCGGCGGAGAGGGAGAGAGAGAGACAGACAAAGGCAATAGGGTGAACAAGAAAATGGCATGTAAAATAACTGTAAGATATTCCAGGGGAAAATGCATGGGGCTGTAATCATTCAAGATTTCAGCAACTTGACTCTTCACATGCTGAAGCCACATTTTCAAGGACTTATCTGCCATATGGTTCCCTGTTTAGATGATTTATTAGGTGTAGAAAGCACACTGATAAATTTTACTGCATTTCCCTGAATAGGCAACCTATGGTGTCAATAACAAAGCTCAGGCCGCTTTAATGAAAACTGTAAGCACCAAAGGGTAACCATTTATTTATGAGTCACTACAGTATTACTAGGACAAAATTTATCTTCCCTTCTCACGCACTCTGCAGAAACCAAATCTGGTCAAAGAAACAGCGATCACATCCATATGTCAGTGACTTACTAACATGTCTCCTGCACACTCGGGGCTTGTATCCAAATAAAGAGTTTCCATTTAATGGATACTTTCTCTAATGTAAAAGATGCTTTTAAGTTTTAAAACTTAAAAAAAACCCCAAAAAACATTGGTGACAACTTGCATATCTACAAACCATTACACAGTGTTAATTTCCTATGTCTAAGAGAAAAAATAAAACCTATCAAAAATAAGAATAATAATTTCCGTTGTTTAAGCTTTAGCTGGATAGGAGTGGATCATCAAAATCACTTTGGATCATCTTGGAAAAAAGGAAGCTGAAAAATAATGACAGCTTATACATGCAAAAAGTAGTATTTACTGTTCATCAAAGATTTCAGAGGATTAATAAACTGACACTTTGGCCGTAACTCAAAAAAACATAACTCTTGAAATTTCTTCTGTATCTCATTTTTTTTAAATGGCTTTAGTTTAAAAGAACATATTGCAATTATTTTTCTATTTCACACATTGAACACTACTTGTTTTGTGCCCACAATCTCAAGGACATAGGATACTAAGACAAAAATTTTAAAAATGCAGAAGATACTGGAGCTTCTTACTGCTTATAATTACAATTTGAAAGGCAAACTAAAATCAATCATTATTTATCCTGTATGAAAATTATCAACAATTCAGAGCTAATCAAGACTGGCAGAACTGTTTCTCTCCTTTGCACATATAGGCCCCATCTTCTTCCCTTTTAAAAATCAACCAGCAAACCAAGTCATACACCCCCATGCATCATAGAATCATTGAATGGCAGGGGTTGGGAGTGACCTCTGGGGATCATCTAATCCAACTCACCTGCTAAAGCACGTTTGCCTAGATCAGGTTGCACAGAAGCACAACCATGTGGGTTTTGAGTCTCCAGAGAAGGAGACCCCATAACCTCTTTGGGCAGCCTGTTCCAGTGTTCCCTCACCCTCAAAGTAAAGAAGCTTTTCCTTATGTTTAGGTGGAACTCCCTGTGTTCTAGTTTGTGCCAGTTGCCCTTTGTCCTGTCACTGGCACCACTAATACTCATGTAGTATGAATATCAAGATTAGCATGAATACAGGTGGTGAGTTTTTGGCTTCAATCAGTATGTCTTGTTTTTTTCTAAAGATATGCAAAATCATATATTAGTAATTTAATTATTTTAGATTTCATTATTACATCACTCAAAAGAACTATTTAAGTCTAAACAAATAAGTGCCCCAATTTCAAAAGGCCAACAGTTGCCACTGCATGCTTGAAAAAGCCTTATGTTCACCTACTTTTCTGGTAGCTTCCAGATAGCAAACTACTGAAAACCTTGCCCTCCACATCCACCTTTAACTCAGATACATAACATGTTATCAGTACACACATGTCCTTTTTATTATAACTATAAAACTATAGTGTCAATGAATAGTTCTTGGAAGAAGTCCAACTGCAAACACAAGATTTTAGTCCTTGGAGGCGCAGAGCAAATGCATTTAAGGTACTGGGCAGCTAAACGACTGGCTTTCTACATAAGTTTTTAACCTTTGACTAGTGTTGCTCAGATATGGCTTTCCATGTCATGGTGCCAGTGCAGAGGGGAGAGCCACTCCAGCCTGTGTCAGGGTCTTTTACAAAGCCTGACCCCAAAGTGACAGGATACTGTGTCATGACCAATGTGCAAAACAACAAGAATGACACATTCTTGAATTAGGAAACAACATTTTCTGAATTAACAAGCACCTTCTTTCTTTGTACTGAAAAATTTCCTGAAAAACAAATGTCCAAATTACTACCTATGCAGTTTTTTCCCAATTTAACATTTGAGCAAAAGCCAAACTGTGCACTCTGAAATCCTTGATGGAAACCAAAACATATATTTGCTTACTGCAGATAAAGCGTTCTTGTTCCTCCCTCCCTTCTCTTTCACAGACAACTGTTATGAAAAATAAATTATTTTAGACTTCATTTTTAAGTAGGGAGGGGATAAAGAACAACCTGACATGTCTCAGTATTAAAATAAAGTATTAAAATCCTACACAGTCTTGCCACCGGTTCTTCTGTATTTTTTCCCCCAAAACACAGAGTTGAGCTCTACTGTTCATCTGATTAGTAGAAAACTGCTGGTAAACATACACCCATGTAAAGTTTTGGAGGCTCAGAGTGAAGACTGATGTGTCTTTTGTAGTCACTATCCAGCTCTATGGCACAGCTTTGAATTCAAGAGCTTTCATACATGCAATAAACTCATCAGTCACCTTCATCCACATGCTGCCCATTTGAAAGAGCTTAAGTGGAGCCTACACATGCCTGTCTTCTCAGGGTAGATCCCTAAAGATGACCCTGTCCCTTATCCCACACAGCACACCCCTCCCACCAGCCACAGACACTGTACCTAGGGAGCAGATCTGTGAATGAAATAACCTTCTCTCATAACCTTTTCATAGTCAGTTTTATGGAGTAAGAAACGGAATCCAACTTTTCTAGCCAACACTTATTTTTATTTGGATGTCCTCTGCTGATATTCTAGATTTTTCCTGAAAGTATTAAGAGGGAAAATGCACGCCAGACTATTAGATGTAAATTGGTGCCAGGATTGTAACCCATCAGCTGCAATTGTCCATGCCTATAATTTGTTAGTCTTCTGTTTGTAAAAACACCCTGAAGTTCACTCTCTTTACTCTCTCCAAATATAAACTTGACACAGAGTTGATATTATCTCCAGGACAATGATACTTTTATAGATGAAAGTGAAAAACATCTCTAATCCTGTGTTCACAGCAAACACTCTTTGGGAGCAGAAACTGTATTTTTACTGTGTATCTATGCACAAGAAAGAGGACTCCAGAAATTCCTCAATACTACCACATTACTAATAGTACATCCCTATTTCTTCACAGCACCTATAGTCAAGAGTAGAAGGGAGAAAGGACAGTCTCTCTGAAACGGGAGCCACTCACTTTGACGCAACAACTGTTTAACTCATCAAGTATGCTGTAAGTCCTATGAGCTTATCTATGAACCTGTTTTGTAAAATTAGGTGGAAGAGAGCCCAATGCCAAGGCTGCAAGCAGTCCCCTCACCCACTGTTAGAGTACAGCTAGCTTCAGCTCTACTTTAAATCAGAATTACGCTGAAACTGAATTATAGCTTTCTCCCCCAACACACATTTATGCTATTCCCCATAGACTGTTTGGGTGTCAAATCTGCATAACCACTGTATATTATTTTTCAATAACCATAAAGCAGACAAATCACCATGCTGCCTGACATCCATTAGCCAATAAGTGCACAAATTTCTTCATATTTTTCATTCGCTGGTTATTTCCCCACAGCTGAACTATAAATACAAAATATACTTTTCCTAACTGTTTACAGTTACTTTGAGCATGTAATGATCTTTCTCCTCTTCATTTTCAACTTAGCATAACATATTATAGATATACCCAAAAATATTACAGTCGTGAAGTCTACACAGTCTACACAAACACTATGATTTTGGCTCTGGTATTTGGGGCAAGTCCACTGCCCAATACAGACAATCTGCAATGGAGATACTACCTAGAGAAGAAGGAACTGCAGGGCAACACAGAGATCAAGATTTCAAAGAAGAGATGGAATGGGCGAATTCATTTCTATTACACAGAAGTAACTGGTATCATATTCCATAACCAGTACATGGTATTTATTACATCATATAAAATGTGGAAAAGAATAAAAGGGACTTGAAGACTGAGGAAAAATAGTGGAATAAGACCGTCTTTATTTAAATGTTGAGTTTTTGACAGTTCCAAGTTTTGGTCCTGCTCACTTAAGGTATCATTCTTTTCATCACTAGCCATTTCAAATTAATTTCATTCACCTTCATATTTGGTATCTGAAATGATCAAACTTAAGTCCAAATGCATTTCTGATACAAACATCTGGCCTCAGAGTTTACACGGATGAAAACAGTTATTATAGTACTGTATTAAAGATGCCTTACAATCACATTTAAAATCAATAGCAACTCACACCAAACATACATTTAGTACTTCTTTAATGATTATACAGATTTTAATTAAGAATAGGAAAAACATATTTGTTTTTAAAATACGCTTTTGAAGAATTTTTAAGAATTCTACAGAATTCAATTCAAGTTGAACACCTCAGGAATTGTATAAACTTTGATTACATAAATTTGCTATTAAGCCTTATGGCATATGGTTCTCTTTTGCAAAAGCTAGACTACTGTATAGTTGAAATGTAACTACACATCATAAACACCTTCAATGTGTTTGAAATAACCTATCGGACAACATTGTTCACACACTGACATCCTCAACTGATTTATGAAAGATCAAGGCTGCAGTGGATAAGTATTAAGAGGTACATGTTTTACAGAATGTGTAACCTTACTCAGTTTTAATATTTCTTATTTTTTTACAACAAATTGTCTGGCTCTCAAGAATAGTCTTGTAAAAAGTGTGAAAAGCACTTGTATCCCAAGCCTTCTAAAGACTTGGGAAAAAAAGTTGGAAACACTTTTGAAGTTATAAATTTAAACACTTCTAGAATTTTAAGAGTAGTACTAGTCTGAATTTATGTCATACATCCATTTACGCTAAATGATCAATGGCAGCATAGAAACAAACAGAAGATTATATTTGACAGAGACTTTTTCCTTTGATTTTGAGCCTTTAGATAAACAGTGGATTGTCCACTAAATATATTTTCCAGATCTGCTTGGTTCTATGGAAGACTAAAACCCTTAATGTTATACAGGCTAAACTATAATGAACTCTAGAACTGAAATATAGTTGCTTTTGTCATTATCAATTACCTTCCAAGTCTAACAATTTAAATTACAAAATGAAAAGGCAGCTAGCCAGAACAAAAGTTGTTCATACTTAATCTTAAAAACTGGTGGCAACTTTCATCACCACCACCATTCCATCATCACAGTGGTCCACAGGCCAAAGGGAGTCCTTCAGAGAGCCTTCTGCTGTTGATCTGGGGCAATGCACTTCCCAGCATAGCTAAGACCACTGACAAAATTGTGTTTTGGGACAAGAAGCATAAGAGAAGGAAAAGAAACGCAGTTCTTTCTCCTTTCATTCCACAGACAGCTGTAATACAACAAGATTTTTTTTTTCTTTATATATGGTAAAAATACAACTTCTCTGAGCCTCCATGGATGCATCACTGTACCATGGAAGATGGTACAAAGCCACTGCCAGTTCTGCACTATTTGGGAAGAGGCCTGTTTCTTGAAAAATAGAGTGCAAGGCAGAAGAACCGCAGGTCCGTTTTGGATAGGTTGCATTAAACAGGAGCTAGGAAAAAATACAGGCAGATAAACCAGTATGTAGACAGCCAAGTCACAAAAAGTCTTCTTCCTCTCAAATGAGGTAGAAAATATACCACATAGTGCTGCATCAGATCCCATAAAAACATTGCCTCACGTTCACTTAATGGAAGTAAAAACTAGGTTTACTATAAAATACTCCAAAACTGAAGTGTATTAAGCAGCATTTAACAATAATAAGCAAAGATGCTACTGATGGGAGGGGGGGCTGCAGTGTGACAGTATTTCAGAAGATTAAGTTTCATGGACTAGAATAATAAAGAAGTGAGAGACAAGAACTTCACATAAAGAACTGGCTGTAATGCCTCAGAAGGAAGCTTGTACATGACATATTTTTGAAATCTTTATGTTTTAAACTGAGACAATACACAAAAAATTACCTCATTACCTGCAAATTAGATGGACTTCTGAATACCAGGCATCAGACATAATTATTAAAGCCTGAATAGGTAAATCTTGTTACTCACAGGATTCCAATTTTTTCTTGTATATATTTGCTAATTGATTGTGTGACTTCTCACAAACATGGGTATTGTCTTCACTTACTTCTTTGTCAGCTTTCCAGCTACTTAGATAGGAAATACACCTTCTGCACTCCAGTCTTTTCACGTGAGTTTGTTGGATTTGAACTTTTCTCTCTCCTCTTTTACTTTACTTCTCACAAAGGATAAGACAGGAAAAAAAACAGCCACTTGCAATTGTGCAACAAGGTGGGGAAAAACAACTAAAACTTCAAAATCCAAAGCATCATTCTAGATTTCCACATTGTCCTGGAGGCAGCACCCTAACATGCTGCTCTGTCACAGAAGAAGAACATACATCTTCAGGTCGCCAAAACACTGGGCAAGACAAAACATCCATCAACTAGTAAGACAGAAGTTCAGACATCTTGAAAATAATGGGTATGTTATAATGCAGAAACCAGCAATGTCATCGTCTTATTTTCATTGTAGTTCTTCACATAAATACATGATAGAGGTATGGATTTCTATACAAGTCATGTCATCTCCACATATGGACATATGCCAATAGAAATACTTATTTATGGCAGTTTGAATAAAATTGAATAGCATAGGTGCATATGTTACCACAACTCTGTTAAACGTAGGTTAGCAAGTGTGAAAAAAAGCTTCACTATAAGCTCCTCTATGAGTGGTCCTTATGTTTCAGTTTTCTTATTTGCTGTGTTATTTGTTGACCATTTCCTGCTCTTCACAGAGCAAACTACCCAGCATAGCATAAGCACTAAATGTTAGGGCTACACAACAGATTTAATTGCATGTCACTGGCACCACACCTCACTTTGTATACTGGTAATTCAGAGCAATACTGTGCCTAATGCCAACAGAAAAAAAAAAAAAAAATCAAAGCAATTCCACTGCAGGGGAAAGACGGAGAGAGTTGGGAAGAGAAAAGCAAACATTTTTCATAGAAAAGGAGCAGCTTCTATTCTACCTCTAGGGAATTTCTAAGAAAAGATAAAATTAGACTTTGAATTATCAGACAACTGAACCTCAAAAGAAATCTCATCAGCTACCATCTACAAATACCTTCCTTCAGTGTTATAACAAAATGCTGCATATACCTCCAAAAAAAACAAATCAAATAATTGTTTTAGTTAAAGGGTGAACATTCTGCAAAAAGAGCCTACCTATTTTTTTCCTCTCAACATTTCACCTGATATTGCAGCCTTTTTATTTATATAAAATTATAAAGGCCTCATTTTTGGACACTGATAGATTAAGAAACTCTGATATCAGGTCAATATATTAGTGGACTGGCATTTGACAAAAGACATGTTTTCAAAAATATAACCAACAGAATCATAAAAAGCCCACACATTCTGAAGTAAACTTCCAAAAGTGAAATATCTGCAAGTTTCCTTCACATTTGTAATTTCCTTTTTATAGAGTCTTTTCAGACACCTCATGTCAGCTGCTTCCTTCATTAAAAAAAGAGAAGCAGTAATTTTATTTTTAAAATGCATTTTTTGTTGTATCAATCAGTATTGTATTAGTTGTATTAACACAGGGTTTTTTTTCATGTATATTAAAGCACTTTGCATGCACTGGTCAACTACTTGCCTTTTAGTTGCACTCACTGTGGAAACAATTTAGGAGTTCTTATTATGTTATTTCATTTCTTTTTACAAAAATGAGATTACTTTTTCACACCTTAACTAAACATAGTCATTCAAGAGGTGGGGGGGAAACAACCCTCTGTATAGAGTCTGATCTCTGAATGCCCTAGACAGTATTATCAAATTTCTCAAAGTATGCAAAACAATTCCAAGTCACCTGAAAACAGCTGTAAGGATTCAAAACTGGAGTAGTATCTTCATTACATTTACTCCCCATTTGACAAGGTTTGTAATCGAAGCACATTGGCACATATAATACTCTATTACCAATTCTTACTAAAACACTCTAAACTGGTGATTTACTCAAAATACTTTTTTATTGAAAAGGTGAACTGTATTTCCCTTTAATAATATCGCTTAGAGCAATACAGTCTCAGAACATATGCAAAACTTATTTAACAATCACTATTATAAATTGTACAAATACAAAACTTCAAATTCTTAGGAAATTGCACAATCTCTTACATAGCCCCTACCAATAAGAAAAAAAAAAAATCAAAGGCTGCAGAAATATGAATCTGCATTTTCAAGGATGTTTTGAAACATTAGTTACAATTAGCAAAACAGGTATTGTCCTCATGACAGCTTTTCTTTACAAACCTTTGAATGTTTGACAAGAAAAGGTCATGTTTTGTAAAATCCTGGAAAGGTCATTCAATAACAAATCACATGAATGAAACCACAAGAGTTCAAGGAGGTTAACAGAAACACCACAGGCATTAAAGCATGTTTTCAAGGTAAACAAGGTAAAAGAAAAACAGTTCGCCTCAGCTCTGGAAAAAGGAAATAGAAGTAGACTCTAATTTGCTACACACTGTAATTTTAAGACATCTTCTCTGCACTTGGTGGTTTAACACGACATATTATTTCTCATGTTCAACACATTTAAGGAAGGATTAACAGATAACAGAGCCAAAACATTTAAACATCTCTTCAAATAGTCTACATTGACCTTAGTAGATTTGTCTTCCTTAATCTTGTGACTAGACACTTAAAAAAAAGCCCAAAACCTAACCTCCATCTCAACTAAATCTCAATCTTAGATCTCAAAACTTCACTGCTTGAAACTCTGCCAGTCTTTCAGCTAAACACTTTGACCTGCTTGTGACCTCCTATTTCCAGGTCTATTTTCTTCTTTACCAAAAGAACACAACATTTTTCACAGGCAGGAATGACAAAGAGTTGTTTATATAGGGTAATTTAACTACAGGATCAGTGCAGGGAGCAGTGTGATGTATTTGATCCACAGACCAAGAAAAAAAGCATTGCTCACTAGTGTTAGAGAAAAGCCTATTGAATAGTTTTCCTGGGGCAAGCCAGCAAATTGGGGTTCTTTTCATGTATAGGCATAGAAAAAACGAATTCAGGAATGATCCTGGGTCTCTGTCTCCGCAGGGTGTCAAAGCCCTGCCCTGCTGCAATTCTGAAGTTTTAAAGTTCCATTATCCCAGGGGAGAAAGGCAGTACTTATTTACATAAATTCAACATTATTCAATAGACTTTGCTACACAGGGGGAAATCTCTTCCAATACAAAGAATTTAGAATTACCATCTACACTTAGTTTATCATCATTACATTTGTGTTTTCATTTATGACAGGTTATTTGCAAACTGTAATTTATTATGAACCTCTTTATGAGATTAATTTAATAGGATCAGACCTGTGGACCACCTAAAGTTTACACATTGACTGGCAGCAGCGAGTCTCACAGGAGAGGGAAAAATGCACTGTGGCAACACAGTGTCCCAGAAGTATACTATTCTAACCTTTAATACAGATTCAGAATTTAAACTTAGCTTTATCAGTTCAAGAAAGCCTGAAAGCATTAAAATTTCCTACCACTACCATTAGATACTCCTCTGAAATGTGTGTCTCCCCCTTTCAGGTCTACCTGATAATACACATAGGTTTCACATTGTAAATGCAGATACCAACAACATAGACAAAGAAATTAGTTTTAAAAATATTTTTTTTACCAAATAAGCTTGATACTAGAGCTGGCAAATCCAAGAAGGTTGGCTCTCCCAACATCCAAGCTGAATAATCAAGCTGAATATTGTATTTCACACGAGGAGAAGACCACAGTTATATTGGGTTCATCCTTCCTTGGAATAAACAACAGACAGCATTAGCTACTCCCAGCACAAAGCAAAAAAAGCTTGCCATTTTAGCAACATGTGGACAAAGGAAATCTGGCTGACCTCCATGCGCCACCCAAGCAAGGCATCGGGCTTTACAGAAAAACTGTAGCTAATAACAGAAATGCTTATTTGAAGTTTCTGCTCAGCCAATAGCATGTTAAACTGGTTTAGGGAAAGTGATCCAGCAGAAAACTAAAGCTATTAATAAACAAATACGTAAATAAGATCTGGTTTCGGTTACAGCTTTCCCCTCAACTGACTCACCACACCACAGTACTAACACTTCTGCAAGAGAGCAAACAGAAGAGCAAGATCAATGCAGCCTGTATGCACTTCAGACCATGGCAGTTTGGTCCTGTCCTTCCAAACTGGTATGGTCTTCTACAAGAGTAGGCTCCTCTCTATATACCCTGCTCCATACCTCTTCCAGGAAAGGGGGCAGAACAGATGCTACAGGAAGTACAGAAACCTCATCAGCTGTTTGATGGTCAAGGAGCTGGTATCCTGTTTGCACGACTGTGTGAGCCTAACAGCGTGACAGCCATCAGGAGACACAGTATTACCAATACAGAAACAAAACCTTGAAAATTATTTCCCAGTGAACTCAAGGCAATCAAGGCTGTATTTCTTCTTTTACTAGAAGCATGCATGCTTTCAAAGTAATTAAGAAGCAAAATGCTAAATATGAAAAATAATGAGTATTCCAAAGACCATACTAATTAGCATAAATTTTGTGCTGGGTATGTTTTTGCATCCACAAGTACATGGGCAAAGTATGCAGATAAATACAATTTATCAGGAAGAAATAATGTTGTATTTCCTAGAGGATCATCAAAATTACATTTAGCTTATACCTGGTTCTCAGTCTATGTTCACTGTCAGATGGTCTTTCATTCATTATAGGACAACTCAAGACATTTTATTTGCGTGTTACCAAATTTTCCTATTTTTGTATGTGATTATCTCACACTCTGGGCCTAATGTCATTTTCAGAAGCCTTTTAGGAGTTGTGCAGGAAGTATTCTCTGGCAAACATTCCAGAGCTAAGATGTTACGGTCTCATCACTATTTTGGCTTTCAGGGTTCACGCATTACGTTTTCCTACAGGCTGCAGCTTTGCCTTTTTATTTTGAAGAGCTCAAAAAGAACTAATCTACAAATGTTGCTTGTCCATTAGTGCTATTGTTTCTTTAAAAAGCTATACCGGTTTGTACTATGACTGATCAAAATGACTATCAGAAACAAGACACCTCATTTTGTCTTTCTTGCCAACTATTTTAGCTTATTTGCCATGAGCACAGGGTATAATTAATATCACACAGGAGCCAGCATTGTCATTTTTCAAATCATTTCCCTGGAAATGTTCTACACCTCTTAATGGCCCTGCTAATGCTGTAGCTGTCATGTTTTGGACAGCTGCGCTTTTACAAGACAAACTCAGCTGCACCATGCGCCTCTCTGTAGACTTTTTAGCTCAATGGCTCAGAGGCCATGAATGCCAGCTGGTAACGGCTATGTGGAAATCTTTGATTAATTTTTTTACCTCTAGACGCTAACTGTTGCTCAAATGTCACCTCCCCAGTTTCCACCCCTAGCCAGTATTTTTCCCCCCCTCCCAGTACTGCTTGGTGGATGAAGAATCAATTGAATGCGCAAAAATCTTAAAACTAATTAAAGCCAATACAACTTGTCCAGATGTAGAGAGAACACAATGTCTGGAGAGGGGCCAGGTCACACACATGAAATTCTTTATGGTTCAAGAGGTGCAGCTTGTAATGATATTTACCAGGCTAGAATTAACATACGCTGATATTGCCACCCTGAAGAGTAAGGTGACATAACAGGAGTTATGCTATGTAAGACTCTACCTTCACAGCTCACAGTCAAAGCAAATGTGCAGCGTTGATGAAATGAAAATATTTCACATGTAGGAGCTGCACAGCTATTATGAAGCAATTAAGAAACTTAGATTTTACACTGGTTTACTCTAGAAATGATTGGAAGCTGACAATATGAACAAATCAGTACTGCTCAGAAGTCATCTGGTAGGGTAGGGTGGCTTAAATTTAATAATTGATTCTGCCTATGAAGTGATATTAAGCATCTTTTTACTGAGTCCAAGAACTAAAGTGATCAATAAGCCAACTAACATATTGTAATTTCTAATAGATGCAAGCACATCAAACATCCATTTCTGCTTAAACACATCTGCTACTCTAATATTTTAATGCGATGTTCATTAATGATCTTCAGTCTCGAGAAAGCAGACTGCAATACTTATTTTTACATCATGTCTGCAAAATACTACATAAAGTTGTGTTCATCAGTTCAGCTGTAGCAGTTCTCCCAGTTGAAACCAGCCAGGCCAGGAAAACGACACGAACAGGATGCTGCTAAACATGCACAACTCAAAAACACACACTATATTCTCTTCTGCATGATTTGCTGCCATTTAAAAGACAATAAACAGCAACTTTAGATTGCTAACAACATGTCATTTAAGGTTTGCTGTTGCTCAACATCAAGAAAAATCAATGCCAGCTCTACAGGGGCAGAAAACCCAGAGAAGTGAGCTCCATTTCAGGTCTGTTTGAACTCATTTCCTTTCTCCATGGTTGCCCCCTTGTACACCCCCTCAGGCATCCCCTCACAGCAGGCATGACAGCTTGACACATTGACAGCTTGCACTGAATGACAACTGATTTGTACAAATTTCAAGCCTTATAAATCTACCTGTCACAACAACAACATAAAAGAGCTTGGACCCAGCAGGTAACTCAGAAAAAGCTTCCCCTGACAGCATTTTCTGAAAAGCAATGGTTTGCCTCCTGCCAAAAATTCCAACTATCATCCTTGTATAACTTTGAATAAAAATTCAGGGCCCATTTTCTTGCCAACAGGCTACCAATCGTCTTATTTAAAGATTAAAAAGAGTGAACAAGAAAAAAAAAAGCCATCCACAGAATTTCATTTTATACTGATATGAAAGTAGTACCACCTGCTATGGCAGGATTACCACACCATTTTTCTCAACAGTGCTCAGACAGAGTAAATGAGCAAGGCTTTTTACGGTATTTAAACAATATCCCAGATTGCAATGCTGTTATGCATCCATTACGTTGGAGCTGTTAGTCAATGCCACTCTTGCTGACAGAAGTTCAGGAGTTTTTTTTCTTTTACTTTGGGAGGCTGTTTTATTTTTTCTTGCTGAGTTGTTAAAAAGGAAAAATCGCAATTTTGGAAACCTGTAAGGCTTTTCAAGCCACATTTTGCTGTCCAGCTCTGGTGGAAATCCACACAGACATTAGCTAAAATGCTAAGTGTTCAGTGTTTCCATAATCAGTATTATCCAAGAGAAAAGCACAGTATTTAATGCTAACCCTTACAAAGGAATATAAATGGAATATAGTAATTCTGAAAACATCTCTCTGAATGGCATTTATACCAAAAGAGTTTCGAAACCCTGCAAGAGGACTCCACAAAGATGATGAAACTGATGTGATGCTTAAAATTAGGCAGTTCTATAGTATTGTGACAAATCCCCACAAGACCACCCTCCACATACCACAGGAGATGCTATAGAAAGTATCAAATCAGTTTTCTTTAATCCTGAAAAAAAATAAAATTATACCTGTGATTAGGGGCAGAGAAAGTTATTTGTGGTTTTTTATTTAAAAATAAAAATGTTCAGCAGCACATAATCATGGTTTATAAAGATTTAAAAATAAGAGCTCTCTACTAAGCTGCTAGATAATAAAGCAATTAATAATACATGCATAACTTGTATAAACTATAAATTCAGACAATGAGACCTGAAATAAATGGCTTGCTTTCCTTTTAACTCAGGTATTACTGGAATTTTAATTTTCCAAGTCACTTTGCACACATATAGCAAGCTGATGATCAGTGCAAATTATAATATCACAGGTTAAGCACTATTTCACATTTGTAGCTATCATATCCTCTCTCTACATTTGCTATATAACCTAAGATACTGAAAATTCAAGCTTCTCCATACTTTGCTGACAAGTCTCTGGTTTCCTTTCTGTGATGATTTAGTGCAGAAAGTAGGAAGACCCCTATACAAAATGTTTAACAAAACCAAACAAAAAAAACACACACACACACACACACACACACACACACACACACACACACACACACACACACACACACACACACACACACACACACAAAAAAAAAAAAAAACACCACCAAAAAAACCCAAACCCAACAACATGGCAGCATATCCCTACGCTCTCTTACCACTCATGGGCATTTAAGAGTTGCCTATGTTTGCTTAAGAGGAAAAGGGAGGGGGGAAGAAAGGGAGTACCATTTTATAAATAAAAAGAAATATACAAAATGTGTGAGAAATTTCTAGCACTTAGAAAATGTTTTAATTAAAAACTGATATTCAACAAAAACTTTTCTGTAACAAGCAACTTCTCAAGAAAACTAACAACTTAGCTTCACTAATTTTTCCAGTGAAATTGCAACTTGTGTTTCTATTGCTGCAAACTGCCCTGATAGTGCAAAGTAATAAGAAAGAAACTTTAAGCAAGCTGTTGAAGACTTCCCATTGAGGCACAGGAACAAACTTCTATATAAAACAGAATTATCACAAGTCATTGCATCTTCCAAACAGGTACCTTCATACATGTAACAAAGGTTAACCACATTGCCCCTTGAAAACATCAGCCAAGATAAACTACTCATGGCATAGAGTGTATGCCTCAAAACTACTTGCACTGGCCGGGTCCCCAAAATACCCAGCCTTATGAAGGGGAAAAAGACAAGTTATCTGCATAGCTTCTGTAGTGACCACCACCCCTGTGCAAAAGGACTAAGGTAGTTACCTGAAGATAACTAACAGTTATCTAAATGTTATGGGCAGTAAGTACGTACTCTGGTTTGACCAACTTGGCTAGATGCTTTGGAAACAAAGAATCACAGAATCATAGAATGTATTGGGTTGGAAGGGACGTCTAAAGGCCATCTAGTCCAACCCCCTACAATAAGCAGGGACATCTCTAAGTAGGTCAGGTTGCTCAGAGCAACTCAGAGCCTGACCTTGAATGACTCCAGCGATGTGGCCTCCACCATCTCCCCAGGCAACCTATTCCAGTGATTCACCACCATCACATTAAAGAACTTCTTCCTAATGTCTAACCTAAACCAATCCTTTTCTAGCTTAAAACCATTAACCCTTGTCCTGTCGCTACAGACCCTCAAGAACAGATCTCTCCCTGCCCTCTTATAGGCGCCTTTGGGAGGTCGCTATAAGGTCCCCCTGGAGCCTTCTCTTCTCCAGGCTGAACAGCCCCAACTCCCTCAGCCTGTCTTCATAGGAGAGGTGCTCCAGCCCTCTAATAATTTTCGTGGCTCTCCTCTGGACACACTCCAACAGGTCCACGTTCTTCTTGTGCTGGGGGCTCCAGAGCTGGACGCAGTGCTCCAGGTGAGGTCTCACCAGGGCAGAGCAGAGGGGCAGAATCACCTTTCTCAATCTGCTGGCCACACTTCTTTTGATGCAGCCAGGATGTGATTGGCCTTCTGGGCTGCCATTGCGCATTGGTGGCTCAAGTACAAGAACGTACATTCTCTTTCTCTAGCCATGGGAATCTTTATTTTGTTATTTGCTTCTTCAAATCTTCCCTTACTCCTAACATTTTTAAACACAGAACATTACTTTTATAGTAGAATATAAAATAATACAAGTACTAAGTGGGTTTAGAAAACTTTTCATAAAATTACAGCCACTGGAAGAGGGGCTTTAAAGCAGCTGAAGCACTGCGCCAACACCTGAGCCATCACTGGGGAAGGACAAAACAGAGAACTTGTCTGCAGGAGACAGAAAGCCAACTTCTTATGTTTGAAGAGCAAAGGCTTAAATTTTAGCATTGCTGGAGTTGCCTGCTTCCCCAGATTTGCTAACCATAACTACTCTCTTGATTTTTTTTCCCATGCCAATTCCACAGCATATACTGTCAGTGCTTACCATACATGGCCACAACAGGGCCCCCAGATAAATACATATTGTTTCTCAGAAAATGTGTTGGGGTAGAGAGGAGGAGAGAGACAGATACACACACACTGAACTCAATGTTTTTGTCCTTTCTATGTGTAGAAATAGAACAAAACAGAAGTCTTCCTTGCGTATAGAGACAGAACTTGTTACTGATGGGAAAGGGCTGCTAAATAGTATAAATACAAGCTGTGAGGGGCAAGTTCTAGCATTTCTAGGATTTTGTCCCTTGGACCTGTGGAAGTCAGTACATTTTTGCCACTTAGAACCCTCTGTGTTATTTGTAACTGTCAATGGAAGGGAAATCTGTAATTGTTAAGAGGAAAAGAGCCTGTGCAAATTCTTCCCTGTGCAAAGTGAACAGTCAATCACTTTTATAAGGACAGGAACAACTGAAACTATCCATTCGTATACTTTCCTTTAGTCAACAATATTACCTTTAGTAATCCAGGGAATGTGCATCCATAAATTACAGAAAGTGTTATTGCATTGCTGAATAAACAGCAACATTTCCATCAGCAGCAATGGCAGCCCCACAAAGGTATAACAAACAGACTCAATCATTTTCTTGTCAAGTTTTGCAATGACTGCAGAGTTTACTGCTGGAGATAATGTTGCTTTCCTCAGCATTGTGTGCCAAACTGCAAACTGCTTATTAAAACAAAACCTCTTTTTCTGAGCAGCATGGGTTGGATAATCAGTTATTGCACTCAAGAAAAAACAGGTTTGATGCCCAGAGGTGGTTAGCAATCAAGCATATGCATTAACATTCGGTTTGTAAAAACTGGTTAAAAAAATAAGTGATCTAAAAAGAAATTATGAGAATCACTGCCCCAGGTTGATCGTTCTCCCTGTTAATATATTGTTACAGATAAAATATTTCAAACTACTCTAATATGCCTCTAAGAGAGAATTTAGCAAATAGAGACAGGATTGAAATATAAATCTACTATTCCAAATCAGGTATCTTCTTTTTTAAATATGCTTTTTAAGAGGAACAACTGGATTGCATTTTCACATTCCAGGTACAGGTGGCAACTTGCTTTTCAGAGAAAGAAAAAAAAAGTAAACTTAAAAACTAGTCAACTGTGTCAGTGCTACTGCTGAAGCACAAATCTATTATTACCATCCAAAAAAAACGCTTGGCATAACTAAGCCGACCAATACTCCTGAAAACCCCAGTTCAATTTTCTTTGCTTAAAACAGATTGACAACCATTTTACTTGGTTGAATAACAGGAAAGTCTGAGACACAAATAAGCAAGCTCTGCCATGTCAAGAAAAGACTGCTGTAAAGCAAGCCATTATTCTTGACTTCAGAATGGCTCCCTTTTTTCCTCTTTTCATTTTCTTAATGATTAGAGATATATTAATATAAAGGTAAACAGACAGGCTTCTCTCTGCTATGCTGGCACTGCTGATTTCCTTCTAATACTGAGCTATCTGCTCCTCAAGAAAACAGCAACATCCAAATAATGGAGATTTCAAGACTATTACAAGTTTGAGCAGAGTACTATATGACTCTCAAAGCCACACACACAAAAAAGGAACTTAAGAGGGTGACAGTGGCATTTGCCACTGATCTTTAGCAAATACATTAATGGTGTTACCCAGGGACGGGACACAGCACATGGAGCACTTTTGATACCCTCAGGATTGGAATTTCCAAACTTACAAAAATCTTCTTTGATTCCACAAAAGTTTGAGTAGTTTTTTTCAAGAGTACTTACATGACCTGCACACCTAAACCCTAATGCAGTCAGATTTGTTTTCTGTGGGAAACAGCCATCCTGACTGTAATTAGACATAAAAAGTAAGCATTTGAATTAGTTATATCTTAAAGTTATTTTGATCTTGTGCAGATCCAATCTGCACATCTGTGCTTCTGTTCACATTCATACAACCTGAGTAACTGCATCAATGTAAGCTCTAGGAAAAAGCCTCCGAGCCAATTTAGAGTATGATGATAAATATTAAGATGTTTTAACTTGGTCAAATGCAAAATCATGGCAACATTCTTATCAGATTTCCTTGTCAAATGGGATTAATGTCAATGAAATGGTCAATTAAATGCATTCATAGAATACCTTTGTAGGTATTAGTATTTGAAAACCATTGGAAATAACAATTCATTACCTTCTCCCATCTACTCCTAAAAGACCATAAACAAAATTAAACTTCTATGCAGTGATATCTGCCAGAGCAGCAGGGAAATAAGAAAAATGCCAAACTGTCTCAAAGACGAACAACATAACTCTTTTACCACATTCATGTTTATTCCTTTCTTTTCTTACTCTCTATTTTTTGTCAACTTTAGGCCTTAGTCATCTCCCTCCTACTCTTCCACCAGAATCATACCTACAGGGCTGTTTGTTTTAACAGGTGTATTTCTCTTCTGGGTTCTGCCTAGGAACTAATGCATTATCTCCCAGACCCAGAATAAACTCTTCAGTATGATTTTGTCCATTCCATTTCACTCCTTTCTCTTATAATCTTGTACTTCTTGCCACTTTCTAGTCCTCTCAAGTATTTACTTACTGAAACTACCTATAGCTTTCTCTGTTTTTCTCATTCCCCCCATAACCCTCAGATGTCTCCTTCCATTCACACTCATTTCCCACTCTCTTACCGTAAAAGTAATTTTATTTACATACTAATACTAAGACAAGCATTACAGTGGGGAAAAAAAACACAAACTGAGAAATAATAACTCAAAATCATTAATCCTAGCATAAAGCTCCATGAAACAAGAAATTTTTCATATGGGTACAACTACCGATGAACATACTTTTTCAAAGTGAGCAAGTGTTCCACATATAAAATGAACTGTTGCATTGTAATATGCTTGAATCACTAACATACATAAATGCAGTAATACATCCATTGACATTATCTTTAACTAACACCACCATATTCAGCAATTACATATGCAGATGGAGATGATTCAGTTAATCTACAAGTTACTCTTCAGAGCACTAGGTATATGATCTGCTACCCAAAGGTTCCAGAGTGTCCTTTAATTTCCATCATTATCTACTGACATGCCCAAATGATTCTTTGGCTACTTGTTAATAAAAGAATCAGAAGGTGCTAATCTCATTATCGCTTTGTCAGCAGTTCCTGTCAGAGCATTGTTGCCCATTAATCGCCTGCTGCTGCAGTCAATCAGGAGCTTGCCATGCACTCCCCCAACACGTTTATTCTTTTACCTGTTAAGATAGTAGCTAACCAAAGTTTCACAGTGCACTATGTTGAGTAGCACCACATAATAGAAACAATTATTTACCTTCCTCTATAGCATCACAGATATGATTCCATAGTTCAAAACAGTTTAGCTAGGCTGAGGCTCTATGTCTTCAAGCCTCACCTTCCTAATTTATTACTTGGTTTACTTCACAGTCATGCTAACACAGCCAGGGAAATAATTGCCACCATATGAAAAATCCCAATAGAATTCCTATGCCCAGGCAAAAAACTGTCACTCACTGTTCAAACTGAACAGTGTATATTTATACCTACTACTTCAAACAGTAGGCATAATTTATTTGACGATACACATCGTAAGCCTAACTCTGAGTTTATGTATCCCAGAACACTTTTCTTGCTATATGCTGACAGAAATTTCAAAGACATATAACCATAATCATCCAAAACTTCTCTTAGATTTGTGTATGAAAAGAATTCCAATTATTTGTCAAACCTTAGGAATAGGCCAATATATGAAATTCAGATTAATGAGACTAGTATTTCCAATTAATGAAAATGAAAATAAACACTAAATATTATAATTAAAAAAAAATTTCAGACAAAGTAAGTGGAAGAATCAAAATACCATGCCAAAGGATGGCAAACCTGGCAAATATTTCCCAGTCTCACTAGAATTACTTACATACTACAGTTTTCAAAAACAGGTGCCTAAAATTCAGGTATATCACATTCATTTAATAGATCAAGCATGGATAAGCACACCGTGTTACAACCAGGACAGAAAACTCTTGAGTATCCCCTTCTGCAGCCACCTAGTAGCACCTTTTCACTAGAACTATAAAGAATAATTCTGTAAAATCCAAGAGACTTTGTCCAAAGACCGTGTGGCTCCATCCACTGTCTGTATGTCTTCAAAAGAGAAAAATTAACCCTCTGAGATTTAAATTCCATCTCTAAACTAGAAGAGTAATTTTGGTGGGAAAAAAGGCAAAAAAGGAGTCCAAACCAAAGATTTAAAGAAAACAAATCAGTCAATATTTTGTTTTATTCACAGCATATAGCAACTGTTTGTTCTTTCCAAAAACCGTATACTGCTCTTCACATAAATATATAGCTTCAAAAACCCATTAAATGGACTTGAGATGTGGTTTGAGAAAGAGAAGGGAGGTGTATTTCCCAACTGGTTAAGATTCAAAACTCACCCTAGAAGCTATGCCCAACATACTAAGAAAAATTCATATGTCTACTGACCATAAAACTCCACCTCTGTCATCTGAATTTTTCCATGCACTAGGCAATAGATACTACAAAAAGACAGTTCTTTGTGTCCTGTCTTTTTTACTGTTTTTGAGCTGCCACTCTAGGAACCATGAAATCACCCCAGCTCTAATAGAACTGGAACACCTCTCCTATGAAGAAAGGCTGAGAGAGTTGGGGTTGTTCAGTCTGAAGAAGAGAAGGCTCCAGGAAAACCTTATTGCAGCCTTTCAGTACTTAAAAGGGAGCCTGTAAGAAAGATGAGGACAAACATTTGAGCAGGGTCAGTTGCATCAGGGCAAGGGGTAATGGTTTTAAATGAAAAGAAAGTATATTTAGACTAGATATAAGGAAGAATTCTTTTTACAATAAGGGTGGTGAAACACTGAAACAGGTTGTCCAGAGAGGTGGTAGATGTCCCATCCCTGGAAAGATTCCAAGTCAGGTTGGATGGAGCTCTGAGAAACCTGATCTAGTGGATGGTGTCTCTGCTCACTGCAGGGAGATTGGACTAAGTGACCTTTAAAGGTCCCTTCCAACTCAAAACATTCTATGATTCTAATAGAAGTGTAAGACACAAGGAACCTATGTAGAGGATACACATTCAAATGTCATTCATGGTACTGTCTCTGAAGTTATCAAAAAAATCAATGTCATTTTAAAGCAGTCCCTGCAATATGATTCATGGGAAAGGCTCTCAATGGGTAATAGGGTATCCTAAATACTTTAGAAGTATCTTCACAATTTATTCCCAACCTGAAGAGCATACAAAGAGTAGGGTCATGTACAGGCAGAACCACATGCTCTCTGGATCATAAAATGCGAATTACCCTTTAATCAACAAAACTCGTTGGTATCAGAATCTCAGAGGAGATGATTTCCATTACTTTCCCCTCTCTTTCTACTAGTTTAGACAATTTTGGTTAGACGATTAGCATAATCTCTGTTTAGATGCCAAAAAGCCTACCATTTAGTTAGGTTTTGGGTGTGGCTTTCCACCCCACAAAAAAAATCCCTTAGTCCATTTCTTAGGATAACTAAATAATGTGGAAGCTCATCAGTCTACGTTTTTTCTATTGGACATCAAGGGAATATTTTGGCACAGTCCTAAGGCATCCACCAAATCTAAATGAAAAACATGGAACTAAGTGAAAAATTGGATAAGTGGGAAGAAATGTAATTTAGAAGGAGGAATCACATTCGTATCTCAGTCCAGGCATCCCATGTTTGCCCTGATACCACTGCATAGTTGAGCAGCACAAGATTGTGAAAGTGAAATTGTTTTGGCTGAGCTGACAGTAATAAGGTTGATATGAATCATAGAACCATTTAGCATGAACTATATTATAATATTCAGTTTAATCATGTTAAGTGTAGGGGGAGGGAGAAGTAGGGTAAAAGGAATATGCAAGCAATTTACTTGCAGGCACTTTTAACAACTTTATTTAAGCTTGTTTTATCTGCATAAAGAATATCCCAATATGCTTGTTAAGTGAAATGAAAATGGGAAGTGTTTCAAGTAGCATAAAGACATTAAAGAATACCTTAAAGTGTATGAAAATTTTACATCAGTTCTTATTACAGTTGATTGCTGAACTGACAAGGGGGAAAAATGTATCTCAGGTTTCCCTCCATTTGTACATTAATAAGCACTTTTTAAGCACTATTCTGTAAAGCAACTGAAACACTTCCATTCTGAAAGAAAAGCTCTGACTTCATCTCTAATAATGAATAACATCAAGATATACTTTTATTTAAGAAAAATAAAGACCTCTCCAATCTTGTGTTATTCCAATTTACTTTGCAAAAGTAGATGAATGTAGACCCATTGATTTTATGTTAGGCAGTCAAGGATACTGATTGTTACTTTAAGTCTCATGTAATTAAATGAAGCTTCTTCAAAGTGGAGAAATGAGGCTTTACTGGTGGCAATACGTTGAGAGTCAGGATCAGCTTTAAAAATAACCTAGACTTTTACTGATTTGGACAATAGTTTCCTGTTTCAGTCATTTGCTGTGAAAAAGAAGTTTTTTGGCTTAGAAACTTATCCATCCACATGTGACCAAGTTTTTCAGACATCACATCTGTCATGTAAAAGATTTCTGTCTTCATCATTTTTGACATTACAAAACTAGAATCTCAGATGTCTTGTTCAATACTAAATGACTAAAGGGATTGAAAACATCCAGACCCATACAAAAACCAAATCCTGGTACCAAAGCAGATGAACAGCATTTATTGCATCCAAAATGTACCCTTTAACCAATGTGTTCAAAGAGGATGCAAGTAACTAGATAGAGTGTATATATACATGCTTAAATTTTGAGAGTACACAAAAAAAGTATTAAAAAAATCTAGTCCCAAAAGGAGTTCTTCATCCTATAACATATCTCCCAGCTGCTCTTTTGGCCTGTTTGATAAGGAATTAGCCTATGCTGACAGATTCTCTTTGGAAAGGCCCCTGGCTGTGCCAAAAAGAACAAGTTAAGCAAAGGATTAACCAATACACTCTCACTAATGCAGTCAAACTGTCATCACGATCAAAGACTTCCACAAGAGGCAGAAAGCAATTTAGGCAAGTGTCCCTCCATGAACCAATGCAAAATATACTATAATAATCACACTGTGCCTGAATGAAAGAATATACTGCTCTTCTTGGGAAAAACAAAACAAACAAACAAACCAGACCCTTTGTATTTAAATCAGACTGCTTATTCTCTAAGCAAATACTTCTATCTTCTCTGCACTTCTACTGAGACAAAAGACATTGTAAGAAAATCCAAATACAGTATTCTTACAATGAGAAAGCAGTAAAACAAGAAAATTCAACTCAATGAAACCGAACAGACCTTCAGAGCTCATTGTTAATTTTATTGAGTCACTTGATACTGAAAAGTACAGTGTAGGATGAAACAGTTGTAGTACCAGTTACTTCAACGACAATCATGATTCAGGAGACAAGTAGTCCCAGAAATCACACTTAACTTTTGCTCAAAGCATGTAATTTTTACTTGGTGCTCTATGATGGATATAATGTAAGAATGAAATGGAAAAATTATTTATGTCAAAAATTGCAGAAGCATTCCTAATACAAGGAAATGTATAATTATACTTTAAAACAGCATGTTTGAGTCAATACTGTTCAAAAACATCTTGGGAAACAAATAATTATACAGACATAAGGCAATGTTACCAGTGTTCCTCACTGAAAAGCTCATTGATTAATATATCAACATACTGATAATTTAGATCAATATACTGATTTAAAGTATACCTCCTAACAAAGTCAGACATACTAAAAACAAACTGTGATGCTCTGTGTGTAACACTGACAGGAGGGTAACTACTGAGATTTAGTACCAAATTCTAAAAGTTACAGAATCCAAACTGACGAAAGATTAAGCATATTTTGAAAGCCACCTTGCAGTTACACTGCTACTTTCTTCAGATGAAAATATCCTCTCTCCACAGATGTGGAAAAAACAGCTGACTAGTTTCTAGCATGGGAAGTTCAGTAGATAAGCTATGACTGGCACCTTTTAGAACTGGTTATAAGTTTACAACCAGGTTTGCTTAATTGCCTGTCTCATATGGCCATAGTAAATTCTATTTATTATCATTTCTCTTTGGTTCTTGGTAGTACCTGCAATACAACCTGGACTTGTGTGCCTAATATAGATAGATGTTGTGTATGTAATGTTATCCTATGAAATAAATTATAAAATGGCACAGCCTCTACAAAGTGTGCAATTAGTCCAACCCAATAAAAGTGCACTGATACATAAATAACTTGCTTAAAAATGAACATTTTTAACCCACAAATAAAACAGGAAGGAAGTTCAGCCACTTTGAATAAATATTACAGATTTTATACGGGGGGGAAAACCTTGAAAATATATATATATATATATATAATGCCTGCAAGCACTGCCAACATTCCATTTAACAAGGGACATACTACATCCATAAGGCTCATGTTTTTAACACAGTGAAAATAAAGTAGAAGTCAATACATTACTAAACATAGCCTCTCTGCTTGGATGATGCTATTGTAAAAAAGTTGCAAGACCTCACACCAACAGCTGTCCTAGCTACTCCACTCCAGCCTCTCATTGTCAGGGTTATTCTGTACAAGCATTGAGCTGAAGTCCTACTGAACGTGCTCCCATATATCCTCAGATAAGGTATTTCATTTAGAATATTCAAATCCCCCAAATTCCCAGCAATCATTTTAATGCTTGCCTAATATAAATAAGCCACTACATTTTTCCAGCACACTGTTTTAGAAAAAGAAAACTGCACAACCAAAACTAAACAAGGTGGAAGATACAATGCTGTGGTGCAAAACCCACCCCTTCTGTCAGTGCTAGGAAGTGCGGAGATTACAGCAGTATTTGAGAGACTCATCTTTCACTGAGTCTTCAACATTTATATAATATGCCAACATCTAAAACTATAATATTGCAGCATCATAACTACTTATCACAACTTTCCAGCTCACACAAAACAAAAGGGAATAATAATACCTCTTATTTTGATGTCTTCTTCAGCAGCAGATTCAATTTCTTCCTTCTGTGGCAAGTGATTATAAACTGACTACTTACCCATAGATTAAAGCAATGAGAAAAGATGCATATCAACACAGAAAGTAGATCAGTCCTACATTTGTATGAGGACCAAAATTTTAGAGAAAGTGTGGAGAGCAGGTATTGTCAGCAGTATCATTTAATAACATTAGAAAGAAGAACTACTTATTACACATCCATTCCTTTGTTTTCCAAGTAATACCCTTCATTCTGTTCTCTGAAGGAAAGTGCCTATATCTAAACCCTTTACTTTCCCTTCCATCATTTACAGAAAATAATTCTGATGCATGTCTTCCAGCCTTCCCACGTAGAAAATACAATAATGGAAGGACAATCAAATTGCATTTGAAAAAAGTTCTTTTGTAAGTACTGAAAATATCATCTGTATTTGTCAGTGCTAAATTATTAGTCATGTTTGGGTTTCTTTTAGCATCTTAAAGCAGGTGACAAGACATTAATTAGATTTGTAAACATCAGCTGCAAGAATAATGGAAATAGAAATAAAGCCAAGGAATTTAACTCAGGATTCAGTACTAGTATCACATGGTTAATGCAATGCATGAACAACCCACTGGTTTAATACTTGTTCTAATTCTCAAAAACATAAGTCCTGATTCTTACAACAAGCTCTGTATGAATCAATCTCTGCTTATAACAACTCCACTAATAGTTTAAGGCTACAAGAAATTTTCTATTAGAATTGATGTCCTATGCACTAAGTCTACAGCCCTAAAGGATTAACAGGCATATGACTTCAAAGGGTGGGTTATTCCTACCAAAGGAACAGAAGCACTTTCTTCAAATATCTCAGGAAATCACAGACCTTAGAAATGAAAAAATGTATATGTATGAGTTCATCTTAATTTAGCACTCCCATATTGCTTGAGTACCTGAGCCTTCCTATTTAGTAATAGTCATACAAAGACACAGTCATCTTCAGGTTTTCCCCACACTAGTATTATTTAATCTTTAGCTCTTCAGATTGAACAGGACAGCAGCTATGTTTACCTTGTACAGTTCGGAGCATAGTTTGCATTAACACAAAAATATATAATAATAAATTAATTATATCCGAAACAAAGAAAATCGGGATAATTCTAAATCAATCAACATTTTGTAAGTAAATTGTGATCTTAAATTTGTTTTAAACAACAAAAGGACTTAAAGTTCTGCATTTCTATTTTTGTTAATTCTTTCCTCAGTCTTTTTTGTCCCATACTCCTATCACTAGCTAGTATGCAAAATTATGAAATTCAAATCCCGATCCAATAAGAATTTTGAAAAGTCTGTAATATGGCAACACACACAAGAAAAACCTCAACAAATAACTTCATTAATTAATGGTAAGAACTCCTGACAACCTCTCTCTAGAGAAACATTTGTCCTCAGAATACTTTAAGGAAAACATACAGTATTTCATCACTGTGTTTAGACTTCTTACGAGATACAGTGTGATTAATGGAGAAAAAATAAATATTAAAAGTCTTACCATGTGCCAAATTAAGAAGAGCACTTGATAAAATAGGCACTTCTTCTTGTGAGTAATTTGAAAGAATAACTGTTTTTCATTACAACCTCAGCTCCCAGCAGGTCATACATAAACCAAGCCAGCTGCAGTTCAAACAAAGGTCTGTCCAAAGGATGGGCTCAAGGTGCAGATAAATTATTATTGTAAAACCAGTGCCAAGCTTTACTCTCCCCTCTGCTTTTCTCATTTTAATGAATTGGGCTTGACCCCAAAACTTATTTTGAATAGCCTAGCTTCATTTTTTTCCTGTATTTTTCCACCTTATTACAAATAAAGATTTATTTATTACAATCAAAGCAAGTCAAAGCTCTAGGACTATCCTCTAAAAGTGTTCACATGATCCCTAAAGTTTATAGAAGCTTATGAGCAAGATACATGACCCATCAGGTATACGGTGAACAATTCATCTTACTTTAAAGCTACATACTTGAAAAAGAAATTTATTTCTTGCGCATCTACAGCAGTGTGTTCATAGATTGAAGTTTTCCATTTACCATTTTCAGCTACCAAAAATTCTCTACAATTACCAAAAATGTGAGGCCAACTCAATTTGAAGGAGACAAAGGAGTTAAAGAAAAAAAAAAACAAGTATATGGCCCACCATTCTTTATGTAAAAAAAATTCAAGTTAACTCTTTACATTCTTTAACAAGACCACAGGACTGGATCCCCAATGTCACCATGACTCTGTGCAAGAACCTCTTCACTAGTTCCAATGGCATTTACATGTAGATCACCTGAATTTTTCTACCGTCTCTTACAGATTTTGGAGTTAATGGGCAACAACCACATGACTTTACTTTCCGATTTTCTTACCTTTGCTAAAGAATGTAAGTCTGCCTTTAGAGTTCTTTATTCTAAAGTACAGTGGAGAAACTAACTAGATGCCATATAGTCACCATCCGTGTTCTACCATGTCCATACAATTTATTTTCAAAGCTAAGAACTTTGCATTCTTACCACTTTTTATTTGCAGTTGAAAGTTATAAAACCATCTACCCTTAACACTTACGGCAGCATACCTTAATCTTCTTAGAGGTTTTCATGCATTAATGAAAGTGCCAGTCATTATAGTAGTAGATGTCCAGTTTTCATAAACTTAATATTGTAGTTACAATTTCCTGTAGCCTTAGCTTACTGTAGTTCTTTTGATGTCAGTGCCTGGTGAGAAACCTTGTTTAGACAGCTATAGGGTGGAGCTGCCAGGCTTTTAACTAAGCCAGAGAACACAGACCACCATAGAGTAGCACACAGGAGTCCTTACATCAATTAGTAAAATCCTGTCACTAAAAGGAGTGTAAATCCAGAACTGCTATATATCATCCAGGACATTACAACTTCCAAACATAGTTTACAGACAAAATAAAGTTCCAGGAATGTTAAAAAAAAAATGAAAAACCTAAACATCAACAACAACACATAAAAGTTTCAAAATATAGCAGAGACCAAACACAGTGGGAGAGTTTAAAAAACTCAAATAAAATAGGTCTCATCTCAACCTATGCAGAATAAATAATAATTTTAAGTCCCCCTCTGGGGACTTGGATTCATCCAAGACATAAATCTGAGTACAAGTCAGCACTCATTTTATATAAGTCAGAAGAGATGAAAGCAATTAAACATAAAATGTGGCATTTTTGGTCTCTTTTAAGAGCAAGGAGGAGGAAAAAATTTCCACACATTATTTTCAAAATATTTGAAATCTTATAGAAATAGTGAAACATTACATTGTGGTATTGTAAGTAATATCTCTTGTTTATAACCATATAAATTTAGTCCCCTGGCATTACTGGGCTTATATAATAGAAGAGAGTTATTTTAACAGTGCTCTGTTAAAAAAAGAAGCAACTCATTTTCAACTCATTTTCTACAGTGGGAGGGAAGTGTGGCCTCATGTGAGAAAGGGAACATGCCTAAGTTATTACTGTAGGAAAGCAATCTGTCAAAGGCTGGTCGTTTTGGCATGGTGAATACCACTGGTGAGATCAGAGAGTCGGATCCTGCTTGCAATTACTGCTAAAGGACCTTGGATACAGGCAGCCTGCTATCAATTATTCCCCTGGCCTCAGACACTTGGACTTGTCAAGTTCCCAGTGTCGTCTGTTTTGTAACAGTAAGAAAAAGGGCTTCCCATGATTGGTTCTTGGAAGTTTCTCACATGTTGTATCACTCCAAAGTGTCATTAACAATTCAATTAAAATTTCACAGCACGTGTTAGCATATTCAGGTTTTGTGTGTTAAATAAGGTCCAAGACAGATAAAGCAGATTCCATCTCAAAATCTTGACTTTAAAAGTTATGTTTTCATATGTAGATTATCAAACATGAAACTGCTTGCCACCTCCTTGAAACAGTGTGTCTGATGTCCCTACTCTACTAATAGTAGAAAGATTGTTCAGCTAGAAAACTGAATGGCAACATCATTTGCAAGACAACTTCTTGCATCATTTGTTTACCTTGGTATAATGGCAATTTTATGTTTTTGTATAAAGTCTCACTAGCCTATTTCTGAAGTCGATTTTATTTTTTAGAAACTCTTAAGTATTAAATTACAGGTTTTGTTTTATTAGTTTACTTCCCAGTGTGGGATTTTCTTGAAAGATTAGCTCCGGATGTAAAGTGTAAATGGAAATTAAATTATTCTAAAAAGTATATTACACATGAGTTTTACTAGATATGGCCACAAAAAAGACATACTATTCATTCACATAGTTTATTCATAGGTTCATGGGTCCCTCTGTAATTTTTCTCCAATTATACAACGTAAAAAAATTTAACATCTTAAGGATTTCAGTAAAATTGGAAAGAAGGTTCAGTCTTAAGCCTTCTAAGGCAGCTTTTTCTCTAAACCATCAATAGGTTTAGTCATGCAAGGAGAAGATTCTTTAAACATACCAAAGACTTTGTTTAAAGCCCAGGAAAATGTGGACTGTCAGCATCCTTTGTGTTGTTTTGCAGCTTAAACCCATTCCCCAGTACATTGGTGACCCTCTACCCCAATTCTCTAGTTTCTCTATGACATCAAACTCAGGATTACTGTTAGATTTTCTTCTAGGCAAAAAGGAGATTAGAAGCTCAGCTGCAACAGTTGACTGACAGGAAAGGGGGTAGGAAAAATACGCAGATAGATATAAAAAGTTTAACAACCATATTACCAGAATTGTTTTCTTCCACTTGCCAACTAACAGCATTGACCATCATCCCCACGGCTTGGGAAGCAAAGACGGCAAGAAATGGGGGCACCTCCCCTCACAGTGTCAAAACAGAAGTTGACAGTTCAAGGCAAAAATGATTTGCATGTAAATCCTGATCAAAAGCAAGCTTGCACCCTGAAGTTGTCAAGTTTTGCTACCAGTCTGACACTTAAATGGGCTATAGCAAAACTTGATTTAAACTGAGGAGAAAAAAAACATGGCAACTCAATTACCCCCTTGCAGATCAGATCTGGCAGTTGAGGTCAAACTTTTCACCCTGCCATTTCTCAATACCTGATGCCTTAAACAAACAATATGTATTCCTCCTACAACCCTAGATGAAAATACATTTCCCATGGCTCCCTACTGTGCCTTTAAAAGTGAAAAAAAAATAATAAAGGTTTAGAAACATTGTGCAAAGTCTTTTTCTTCTTCTTCTTCTTCTTCTTCTTCTTTTAATTATCTCCTGATCAAAATAGCTTAAATTATCCAGAAGGAAAAATTCTTTTATGCAAATATATTTGCCTTAGAGAGATTCCTAGTGTATATATCTTCTGGAAGAATTCATTTGCTTTTGAAAACATCCCGTCCCATTAAACACATGAAGCCATACCTCATTGAAATAATGTTACAACACAGAACAGAGAACTACTCTGATCTTCCTAAAGGATGTTACAAAAATTTTTTGAAGTGTGAAATTTTGTAAAAATTGGGGAAAGATTTATATTGTTTAGTCAGTTTGTACAGTGACATACTGTTACTGAAATTAAAGCCAAAGATTTTCTAGGGTCTCATTCTTAAGAGCGGTTCCATCCTTCATCTAGTCAATCTATGCAACTCCTTCTTAACAGGTTTCTGTAGCTGTGCTCAACAGTTGTAACACCCACTACTGATCTGTTTTGTGCCTGCAGACTGGTTCCCCCCTGAATAGCAAACCAGACCATCCACCTCCACTATTTCCAAAAAACAATCAACAAGAGAGACCAGTGGATTCCCTAGGGATTACTTATATTCTTTAAGCATTAGAATTAGAGAAGTCCTTAATGAGATCCCATCTTTAGCAATAATTGATTCATCTTACTAGTACAAATTAGGTGAATTGCAAAAATATGTTCACCACACTATCACAGACCATTCAGAACTAAAGACTGTAAGCACAAACTCAGCCAACCTCGCCATCTTAGCTGTGTAGTTGATTTCAGTTACAACAGGAGACGACTATAAAATATCAAAATGCCTTCTTTATACTGATTTGAAAACACTATCAGTATTCACAATCATGGCACAACTGATCTTCCCTCCTCAAATACTCAGATCTCACTACACCACAATCACCTATTATTCTCTGCCTGGGCAAAGGGACAAAATCTGACCTCCTGCCTTAAGCAATAGCAACACCCTGAGCCATTTTCATAATATTATACTTTCAATTTGTGCAAGTCTTACACCCATACAAATAAAGTTTTGTCCTGCCCATTTCATAAGCAAGTCTAATACATAGCTATGCAAAATCTAGCAAATTCCATTGCTTGTACCACAGTGAAACAGAAACCTGGAGAATGTTCTATAGAAGATAACGCACACAATAAGAACAACTGTGTTACTACAAGTCTGTAAGTTCATTACTACTACATTCTAAATAAACCATATACTCAAATAGTTGTTGGCACAACTGACTCCAATGACAACATTCTATAACAAGTTTAACAGAAAAAAACAGTGAGAAAAACATATGTCCTGGTTCAGCCAGGACAGAGTTAATTTGGTGCAGCCGGGCTATTCCATACCATGCTGACATCATGCGCCGGGGCCAGTTCCGGTTCCGCAGTGCTCGCGACTGGTCCGCTCCATTGTGGTATCACTTATTTTGTACATTGCTTTTCTCACTGTTGTTATTGCGATTGTTCCTTATGTGTCACTGTATTAAACTCTCCTTATCTCAACTCAAAAAGGCATTTTAAAACTTTTTTTGTCTGCGGTGGGGGGGGCAGTGGCAGCGGCCATGTGCTTGGCTGCCAGCAGGGGCTGAACCACCGCAGCTTTACTAAACCACCACAAAATATTAAGTAAGAAGACTCATTTTAGGACAGCTATCTTTACTATTTTCATGATAGGCCAGTATAAGAATTAGTCATAATATAGTTTTCTGATTTTTACTGCAGAGACAAAAAATATTCAGTTACTGTTATGCACAAACATACTTTTGTGTGTTACTATGAATGTCTCTGACCTTAACACAATATTCATGAAGGATTTTAAAGCTTCATTTGATTAGGAAGCTGGCAAGTATTTACAGCATTATTGATTAGATTGTGAACTCTTTGCAGCAAATTGTTGTTGTTGTTTTAAGTTGTACAAGGCACTGTCAAAACAATGTCCTTCTGCAGCAGTGACAATTTTACATGCTCCCAGTGTAATTGCAGAAATTATTTCAGGACAATTTGAAATTGTGCCATTTTTCTTTCAACAAGTCTAGTTCAGATTACACCTGAAATTAAAATCAGTTCTTTAGTGAATCAAGATGCAGTATTCAAAATAAAACATTACCTCAAGATTTTGGTCAGATTCTAACTTCAGTTAAATAATGATATCTTCACTTGCCCTAATCTTTATTTCTGTACTTGTAATAAAACCTTTAAAAGTTATTGTTTTTAAAATCTAAATTATAGAAGTCTAACTAAGCTGCTAGCTCATTATGACTGGGAAAAAACAAACAAACAAAACCAGAACAACTTTCTTCAAAAAAATCCTAAGGAAATTCAGGTGTAATGTTAACCCATTCAGATTCCACAGAGTGCAAGTAAGTAATTTAGCATAAAATCTACCTATGCTTGATTTTTTCAAGAACTCCTCTGAACTCCACGCCTGAAAAGCTGGGGTTTGAGTTTTTTTAATCATTTCCATTGAAATATTTTTGTGCTAGAGAAGACAGCAGGACAATTCTCTCTTCCTCTTTTTTTTTTTTTAAAGAGATTTAAAACATAGGAATACAAATTATTTATATACTTTTTTCTGCTAACACACTCACTCAGCAATTCAATCAACAGTGTGGGGATACACACCTTTTTACTTCTTGTAAAATGAGCAACAGCAGTTTGGTTGTCCCTTCACTGAAGTGGATGCTGTACACTTATCCTGAAGGAAAAGGCCACGCTGACACAGGGAACCAGCTCCCTTATGGCAGTTTTGGGCTGAGCTAACACCTCTACAGTTTACAGGGTGTAACAACAGAACAACTTTTGCTAACCCACTGAAAGCTTACAAGAGAGTGATGTCCCTGAACTTGCCAGCAGCTTTACAAAATCAGATGTGAGGTCTCGAAGTAGCAGGTGACACAGGCTGGAAGTAAAGAAGTAGGAAAGGAGCTCATTAGTATTCTATCCTTTCAAGGAAGTAGAGTGATTTTTTACTGTGGTTCACTTCTAGCCCAACACAGAAGCAGTTAACACACAGGTCACCTGCTGATCACCAAGGAAAGGCATAGTTTCCAACTTCCCAGCAGATGGAAATAACATACTTCACTACAATCTAGTCCTGCAGAGTAACAGTATGCATTTAGAGACCTGAGCTATACATAAGGTAACATACTACAAGTGGGTTCTCAGAATTTTATATAGTCTAAATTCAGCATAAATCAACAGTAACTCACCTCTATAAAGATTAAAGCCTTCTTTGCACTGAACATACACAGCAGATAACAGAGTATTTGCAGATATATTTGCAGATTATACCAACCTAACAGAAATAGTGCCACTCTACCTTGGGAGCTCAGATTTAAAAACAGTGTCACAGATTCTATTTTCAATTCTTTGATATGAAAGCGAAAATGAAATTTCCACAGCTATTACATTGTTTAATTTGAAGCACATGGAATAAGAGAGAGTGGTTAGGCACTGGAACAGACTGCCAGGGAGGTGGTAGAGTCACCATCCCTGCAGGTGTTTAAAAAACAAGTGGATGTAGCACTTGAGGCTATGGTCTAGTGGTTAGGGAGATGTTGGGATGAAGGTTGGACTTGATGATCCTGGAGGTCCTTTCCAACCATAATGTTCTATGATTCTAAGACACACACTATTGTTCAGTTCACACAGTGCACAAGATACTAGCAGAGTAGCACTAACAAGGAAAAACTTTTCCTAGCTTAAAATACCTGTTTCCACAGACAAATGCTCCTATCATAAGAAAATAGTCCATCTCCAATGAGGTCATGACTATTAGAGTTCCCATTTAGATTTTATAAATGTACTGCTGTAGATGTTTAAGATCTGCACAGTATCATTCCACAATAAATCAGTCTGACAGCTTTATGAATTTTCAAAAAGAAAAAAAGAATCACCTCTATAAAGTTCAAAATGTCAGAAAAGGAAAAGCTGTAAAAACAGTGCCAACCTATTTTTTAAATAGCACACGCACTTGGCTCATGGAGTTGTCTGCTGCTATCGATCAATAAACACAGAGCCTTGCTTCTACTTCTATTCACCAGAGAGAGTTCCAGTGGACATACCACACTAGTGCACCCACACAGCCCTTGCCTGTGGAAAGTGAGCCTTGCCAACCCTGCCCCCACCACTTTGTAATTTTTTTTATGCCTGAAGATTACTTAAGATCTCACTGACCATAAGTACATTTTGTTTCTTCAAGGCTCAGAGAGTATAGGTTAGGTTTTCTCAGTATCACCCTTATAAATTCAAAGGTTCCCCTATTTCTGCTCAGAGCTAAATCAGATTTACAACAACTGTCAAAGTATAGGATGACAGATAAATTAATCTTCCCTTCATGAGTTTACATCTGAGGCATCTGGGCTGCTGATCTGGCCCTAACAAGCACAGGGTCTCTACAAGCTGTCGTTTAAAGCTGATGCTTTCATGACTGGAGATGAATTATTCTGTCATGAGAATCTATTTATTCAGGAGTTAGAAGGTGGGGTTTTGGCTGCAGGACAGGATGATTTCATGGGTTAAGGTCCCCTTGAAGCATCTGTTTAAATCTTGTCCTAGAGTTGACTATACTACACTTGGAATTTTTAGGATATTTATATAATAGGGAAAAGGGTTTTTCTTCCACCAAGTTGTTAAATTTTCCTCAAGCTGATGCCAGTAGAGGATCATTTTCTCCATACAGCAGCTGATTACTAATTCTCATCCCCCAACTAAGGTTGCCAATCCAGACATTAATAAATTGTATTTTTTTAAAAAAGACTTGATGATTCATTTCACAACATTGCCTGCCATGCAACAGTCTGCTATAAAACACCAGCCTGCAACAATCTGCCAGGACATTTCCTTGCGGAGAAGGCACAGTTTGGTGAAGAAGCTGGGAAACCCTTGCTCTTCCTGTGGGAAAGAAATGAATTTCAGGCCCAGCTGCTGACATTGATGCAGCAGAAACAATGACAGTCCTTGAGCAAAGCAGGCAGGGAGAAGTTTCCATGCATCTCAACTCAGTCAGCAACCTGCGGGGAAAATGAGGCCGTCAAGAAGTCAATTGAGGATCTATAAACTAAACAAAAGGATAAGCTAGTGAATACTGTAAGGCATTGACTGACAAGCTTCAGTCCAACGTAAAAGACAAATTCCACAATGAATCTTCTGTGTAATCAATCAGTTCACTCAATAGTTAAAATGAAGCCTATGCAATGATATCTATTCATTACTTGACTGGTTTTCACCATTCAAATAAGGAATGCCACATGGAAGATTTTGGAGAAGAGACAGGCTTAGCCTGTTAAACAATGGAATAGCCAGGGTTCAATGACATATTCCTCAGTCCAGCTAAGGGCACAGATCCAACCCAAGCTATCATTAGATTGGCAAAAGAAGCCATTAAGTGATGAAAGAAAAGAATTACTATATGAAATAGATTTATATCTATCTAGGTTTCAAAATAATTTTGAGCAATGTAACGTTGTAAGAACAGGGAAAATGAATATGTTTAAAGAAAAAAAATAGTAATGCTTTTGCATCAGAGCAGCAATAAGAAATATTTTGGGTGGGAAGATGATAAACCAAAATAACTTTCCTTTTCAAGGAATGATTTTCAAGAGCTTAAAAGTAATAAAAATTCAACTCTCTTCTCAGAAGTCACCTCAGTTGCAGGCAAGAAAGAGCTGATTTTCAGTAAGCATTGACATGTGCTATTAGAATGCTAACATGGAGATGGAGGCAATCTAGAAGAAACTCAGTTTTATTGTTGATATTTGATTTGTCACTTTCTCCATGCTCCTTTCTAAAGCATAAGCCTTCTTTGCACAAGCTTTTATTTTTAGGGTGACAATACGCTTTTGGCTATATTCTCTTTTACACATGCATTCATCATTAAAATGTCACTATTGCTCTTTTATTATTCAGAAAAGAGAATATTCTTTAAAAGGCTTGAAAAACATGCCCAGAAGCTGATCTATGCTAAAACTATCACTCTTCTGAGAAGACACCTAGTCTTCCTTTTCAAGCTGTCATTATCAGCCATAAAACCTGCAGAGGAGCTCACATTCACATTGTGTCCTCCCTCAAAATTTCCTTAATACTTGCACCCTCCACTGCACAATGTTTACTCAAACCTCCCTTCTGCCTTTTTAAGAGATGGCGTTTTTAAGGTATGGGAGGGTGAATTCCACACAATTTGACAGTAACAAACATAAACATTGTACTGGCTAGATGTCTGTCTTAGGCCACAACTATTTTAAGCACAAGACAATTTAAAAATGTTTAAAATACAAAATGCAAATGGAAGTTTATAACAGAATTTATTTTTAATAAGCACTGCTTACAATTCCCATTGACCTAAGTCATCCCATCTCACTAAGCAAATTCCACTTGCATTTTCACTTCCAGGAATTCAGTCAACCCATATGACTGGTTGTTTCTTATCACTTCAAGAGAGATTTTGGCAAAACTATGCTCAGTAGCAGGACAAAACATTTTTAAAACCTCTCTTCTGTCTATATACAATGTAACTACTTTTGGAAGTGTTAATCAAAAATTTATCACTTGGGTGCTGTAAAGCTGATCAACTTGTCTTTGCAAATAGGAGTCTCATGCCACTCAAACAAGACCTCTAAATTTAGTTTGCCTCCAAATCCATCACTCAAAGCATTTTGTTCTTCTGCAGATTTAAATATAAGCCAATATAAAAATAGAAAGGACCATTCCTTTAGGATTAGCATCAAAACAAGTTAACAGTTAAAGACCCACAGAATACAGTAAGAAGATCTTAGCAAAAACAATGCATCCACCTAATTATTTTTAATACAAATTCTGCTAGCAAACTAATGCAAGATCTGTAAGGTGTTAAGGAAAGAGAGATCAGTCTGTAGTATTTATGACTTTAGTCATTCTTTCTCAAAACAACAGATGAAATAAAATGTATGACATTCCCAAAGAGGGAGTTTCTACTGTAATTCATCTTAAAATGCAATGTTCTGTCATCTCCAGTAACACTTACTGAAAGCAACCATCAATACTTTTTGTCAAAAACCTGCACTCTGTGTAAAATGTTCCATCAATCTCTATTTACATAAAACAAAAAACTTTCAGTGTGGTTCTAAAGCAGAACCATTCAGATTCTCTGTCTTCCATTTTCATGCTCTGTTGAAAAATTATTTTGACTGACACAAAAAAAAAAAACCAAAAAACCATGCCTAACAATTTATGGTACAGGGTTGGGATTTTTTTTAAATGTAAAGCAAAAACACATAGACTTGTTCTTTTCTACTGATCAGCTAAGCAAAATAAATAATTTTTTGTGTACTTTGAACCATATCCAGTTTTTCTTCTATGTATAAACAGTCTAAATAGTCTAACTTAATAATTGGTGACCAATTTTGCAAAGTAAGCAATTTAATATAGTTCACTTCATCATGTTCATGTATCCCATACACTTTTCCAGACATATCAAAAGCACTCTGAGTCACCATCCTGTAATTTTACTCACATGACCAGTACCATAAATTTCAATCAGTACTAAATCACAGGGAGAATAATATATATATGTATTAAATGCTTTTGGGTTTAGGGGCATAGTTTTATAATCCTCATATTGTATTCACAGTGTTTCTAAGCTATTAGGCACTAGCAGTCAAACAGCGGTTGTTAAAGAGCATGGAGGAAAACTACAGCAGAAATATACAGCCACAGAGCAGTAATTCATTTTCCGAGTACCAAGTTCACAGTCCTGTTACTGACCACATCCAGAAATGAATTGACTTGGAAAGCAGAGTGTTTTCCAAATTCTTTCCTCTAGTTTCCTCTAGAAGAGAAGTGTTCTTTTGCTGTATCACCTTCTCAAACGAAACTGTGCACCAAGACATTCAACCATGTCTTCATGCCTGGAAGAAACAAGTCAATGGAAGAGTGCAAAGGAGAGCTACCATGGACACAGATCATGCAAACCCAAATGCTGTTGGCCTCAGAACAGGGCTGCATGGGACAGTGCAGGACCTGGGGCCCACAACTAGACCCCACAAAACAACTATGGCACAATATTCCCTTCTTATTAAATGGCCTCAAGTTGCATCAGAGGACGTTTAGATTAGATATTAGGAGGAAATTCTTTACTGAGAGAGTGGTTGGGCACTGGAACAGACTGCCCAGGGAGGTGGTGGAGTCACCTGCAGGTGTTTAAAAAACGAGTAGATGTAGCACTTGAGGCTATGGTCTAGTGGCTAGAGAGATGTTAGGATAAAGGTTGGACTTGATGATCCTGGTGGTCCCTTCCAACCATAATGACTCTATGATTCTATGATTTGGTCAACGATTTACCATGCTTTAGGTGCTCCCTACAACTATTTGTGTACATTCTGATCAAGGGTCATTAATTTGTAATTTTTATTTTAAGTGATAAGATGAAATAAACATGTTTTTCCTGATTTTGCTGCAGCACTTATTCAGCTAATCACTAAGGAAACTTTCAACTGGGGATATGATTCCAAGACTCGCCATCCCACTTTACACCCATGTTTTAGTTTATCAGCAGATCCTTTGCCATTTAAAAACAATTTGTATAACTTCCTCTTATTTTATGGCTCTTAAACAGCTTTAAAATATGCAAACACTCTGAAAACAAGTAATTTGGGAGGTTATTCCACATAATTCAGAAAATATTGCAGAAATACCATGTAGATGCCTTCTCAATGTTTCTGAGCTGCAGACAACAGAGCACACAAATGAAGTAATTCCTAAAGAAGATACCTAAAGGAAAATATCTAACAATAAAATGTCTAAAGAAAAAAAATCTAAGAAAAAAATGCCTACAATTTTAAATCTATCAATTTAAAACAATCAGCAGATAAAAATACCCTAAATGGCAGCTTTAAAATCTAATGGAGGATCAGATACAGAATTAGAAAGGTCCTGTAAAATTTCTACTTTTCATATTCAAAGCTCTGGATAATCAGCAAAACTTTAATAAGCTGCCTTCACAACTCACCCAGTTTCATCCCTACTTCAGAGAGGGGAAAAAAAATTAAATTGAAAATTCTTCTCAAATCCCACCTGATAAAACAGATTAAAATTTTCTTTTGGATACTGCTATGTTGTCGGTGGTTGTTTTTTTGGCTTTTTTGGTTGGTTTTTTTGTTTGTTTTGTTTACTGTGAATAATGTCAATTTCTGTTTAACAGCTGTGGAAAATAAATAAATAAATAAGTAAAGTTTTAAAACCCCGGAACTGGTTTCCTGCAACCTCTCACATCCACACAGCTATATGGAGCCACACTTGAGCTACGTGTCACATAAAGCATGCACTCAATTTGCTGGCTGAGTAGCATCACTTGGAGATGCACCCAAAAGCTCAGAAAACAAGATGAAGATATTTCTTGCTTCCTTTTCTTATAGATCAGAGACTCAAGCCAGGACTCTTCTTCTACACATTGCAGGAATCTAAATGACCTTCCTAGTTCTAAAATAAACAGTTCATAAATCAGTAACAAACTAATTCGACTTTACATTACAGGACTGAAATTAGTAGTGTCTTTGTTGTGAGAAATCTACATTGGACTTCTCCTATTTTTATGTGTATTTTATTTATAAATTACTAATTTTTTCCCTGGGGCAAAATGGCTGAAATAATATCTGCACCAAACCATATCCCTGCCATCTGAAGGAAAAAAACCCACAGTACAAATTGCCTCAGTGAGGGGAAGCCATTAGCAATGAATACACAAGCAATGCTCAGTCCTGCACAATCATCATTACCTACACAGATGAATACTTAACATCCTACCTCCTAGAAGAGTTGCAGAGTGGCTGCCTACATTATTTTATTAATAGTCAAGAGAAATAAGAATATGATGTATGTCTAGGGAGAAAAAAAATAATAATTTTTTTCCCTTTCATATAAAATAATGTCCTGTTACACAAAAACCTCAGGTGAAGATCTCAAGGCATACCTTGCTTTTTTTCAAACCATATAAAACACAACATCAGCTAAATTACAAGTTTATCCCTTGAAGTGAAGCTAGTAATAATTTGATTACAGTAAACGCATTGGCCAAAGAACTACAGATTTTAAAGCTATTAAATAATCAAAAATTTAATGCCTCCCAATCACTATAACACACATATGAGAGAAAGAACAGATAAACAATAGTGAATAATGCTACTACAGACATTTTTCTTTCCTATCAACATATAACATGCCAGGAAGCTAAAAAGTCAGCTTTAAGAAGACAAATGTTTTATAGGCACCAAGAAGCTGTGTACACCATCTCAGGCATTACAGGACAGGGGAGGTGGGGGAAACCAATTAACTAGATCTAACTAACTAAGATCTTTTGCTCACATTATGAATTCATGTTTTGCTTCTCTCTCTCCACCTGATATGGTTGGCCTCCACCACTCTTCCTGTTGAAAGATAACCCAGAGTGGGGAGCGGGGGAGTAAAAAAATAATATTCAAACAAACAAACAAACAAAAAACCCCACACTCAGGGAGTGTAGTGATAGGAAGAGGAGTAACAGTTTTAAACTGAAAAAGGGTAGATATAGATTAGATATTAGGAAGAAAATCTTTTCTGTGAGGGTGGTGAGCCACTGGAACAGGTTCTCCAATAAAGTAGTGGATGTCTCCTCCCTGGAAGTGCTCAAGGCCAGGCTGGATGGGGCTTTGAACAACCTGACCTAGTGGAAGGTGTCCCTGCCCATGGCAGGGGGGTTGGAATTAGATAATGTTTAATTTCCCTTCCAAATCAAAATATTCTATGATTCCACAAAAATAGAAACAGTCAAGCTACCCTAGGAACATCTGAGGAAAAGAGGTATCTGTTCAAATGCAACCAAATGTGTTCTTAAAAGCAAAGCTTTCACTTGTCTCAGTAGACAAGCCATTATTTATTTTTTTTTTTAATTTAATAAACACTTCTACAAAAAAATAATGAAGTGACCACAGGTAATCATGCAAGCAAAAGCAAAGAAATTTACTCTGAAACTTTTTTTTTTCAGTGAGCGCAGTGATTGAAGTGACTGTAAGGGTCTTAAAAAGCGGACCAAATAAAACTGTAATAGCACAGTATAGTAGTACTTAGTTCCCTGTTGCCCAGTTGTTTCTGAAAAAAACAAGCTCTAATTTTTCAAAAGTAAAACAAGCTTTAGCGTATAATGGTTATGGATGAGAATCAGTGCAATGTTGCATTGTAAATTCATTAGGTTGAGAGAAGAAAAAGGCCAGTTTTGCTTCATTTTTTTCAGGTAAGTTACACAACCAGAATTTTACTCAGAAGTTCTGAGAAACATAATTTCATGGAGTACACAATCAAATCTAATTTGGCCATCCTATCTGTCAATGCCCATTTTCCATCTGCCTGAATTTTAATAGAACCTTCTATTTATTCTGGCCAGGCTTGAGCATGGCAGTTTTCCTCAAGATTAAGAGGTTCAGTACCAGCAAACACTACTGATCCATAGCAGTTCGTTCTTCCTTGAGTAAAAAGGAAGCGCTCCAAGAAGTAGAGAAGCAGAACAAGACACCTTAGAAAGAAAGATCCCTGAAACTCAGACAGAGTTCTCTTGAAGACTGGGCAAAGCCCATCTGAAAGATTCACCATACACCGGGTCTGTTCACAAGTTTGGATTAAATCCTGCAGTTTCCTTCTTCTAACTCACAACAGAATGCAATAAACCCCCAAGTGCCCTACCAATCCATTCTCTGGAATATCTTCCGAAGTCATTTCTGGTCTATCCCCTTTATTCAACAGAGCGCTTTCGTGCAATTTTACGAACACAGCAACACACTAGATCATCCTGGCAACATGAGGAAGCACAACTTGAACTGGCTATCTGTCAGTGGAAAAAAGATGGCTCAACTGTAAGAAGACAAGAGAAGGTGAAGGAACAAAGACAAAGCTGAAACCAAAAGACTCCTTTTGAAGAGTGGCTCTCAACAGCCAGAGAAGCTACCCTAGACGTATAAAAAGGGACAGATTCTTTTCTCAGCTCTAAGAGATGCATCTTCACTGCAGAATGAACAAAGCTCTTGAGCACCTCTAATCCAGTTCCTATTGACACAAAAAGCTTTTCACCAGTTGTGATTAACTCACTGACTTTCCAGATGGGACCAGGGCTTTCAAAAGAGTACTGCGATCTCCTAGTGCCTTTCCAGTCTCCCACCCAGCGCCTAGAGAAACAGTTTACCAGCAGTTCCACTGGAACGGAAATGTAATGAGGCTTTATACCAAGGAGCCAAGAACAGAGGGACGTATCCTCCAGCACGTGCAGGGAGCAGTGGGTGAGTCCCTGGTGAGGGCACACCAATTCATATATGACTTTTCAGTTTGGTTGTTCCCAACAAAACTAGGTTAAGCCAAATCATTCAGGCTGACTCTGCAGTGAAAACCTACTGAATAAAGGTTTGTTTTTCTAACACATCAGAATGTTACATTCACCCATATAACACAAATAACAATTCATTTCCATCTGTTAGAACAAACTGGGAGAGGGAAGGGGAAAGAAAGGGAGCAGTATTTACTTGCCCAAAGTCTAAATATAATTCAAGTGAGATTTGTACTGCAACCCCCCAGAATCTGTGGTCTGGCTGTAATGACCAGGCAGTAAACTGAGCTGGAGAAGAAAAAAAAAAAACAAAACCAAAAAAAACCCAACCTGTTTAAGTAAACTGTTTAAACCAAGCAGTTTAAGTAAAAATATCAAGTGGCTTTGACCTCACTCCACAAGCGATCACTGAAAGTATGCAGAATTTATCAATTAATATATGTTAATGAGGATTACCTGTGTAAAATATCTTCAGTCAGTGCAGAAGTGCTAGCTTCTGGTTTAAAGAAAAATTAATAAATACAACCAGGAAACTGAAGTATTGGCAAACTTAAACAAAAAAAAGGCACACAGAGCAGTTCCAAAACACAAATATCCATCATTCTTTTGTCCTGGTCCTGCCACTGTCCAGGAGCCAGCACAAAAATACAAGATGAAAACCATTAATTTTAGGCATCATGCAAAAATAATCCAAATCAATGGCCTCCAAGCTGCCCAAAATAAAAAATGAGCAAGTCTGATCAATGACTTTCAATTAAGATGATAAAAAATGGCCACTAAATCGCCTTAAGGGAACCCAGAAGCCATGCACACACTGCATTGTGCTGTGTTATCTCTAGTTGAAAGACAGTACAGATAAAGGAATCAGCCACATGACATTTTGAGATTCATCCCAAGTGGCCATAAAAATAATAGAATTTCAAAAATTTAGAGACCAAACCTATTCCAGTGGTAGAATTCCCACTTACATTTCCCAAATCAAAAGTCCTTCCAACAATAACAAAAATCTAAAAGCCTGCATTAGCAAGGGCTAGTTCCTTCCAACCGTTTGTTCAGAGACTCTCCAACAAGCATACAGCACACTGTAAGAATTCAATTTGGAAACCATCATCTAAAGCACAGAGGAGAACAGGAAAGTCATATTGCTATAATGCTTAGATTATCAATCATCTTGACAGTTTATTGGCTTTATCACCACACATACCATTAAAATGATGTCTGGCCTAGAATGTCAGGAGGCAAACATTAAACAGACCAGGATTAAAAAGCAGATCCCAAACAGCACTCCAGTAAAGTTTCCCTTCCACTCTGAAATTAGTTAGAGCTGACTAAGTAACTGGCGCTAGACTTTGAAGAAATATACAGCCTAAAAGGCACAGAGTCAACACAGACTTGACGAGCTGATAGGTAATGTCATGTTATGGCAACTCTAAAGCTCCTGCGGTTGATTTATCACATACTGTGTGCTACANGCGAGAGGATGGGTGGGGGGGGGGGGGGGGGGGGGGGAAGCAAAAACAATAACAGCTTAATTTGCTGCTGCTTAGAGCCAAGGGCTTGCATCAGAAGGGCCAAATGAACTCCTTGAAGTCAAGCAGCAATGCCTGTTTTATCAATTTTGTAATTATCAAACACATACATTAATAATAACAATTTTTACACTACAGTAATTTTACAGATTAGGAAAATCTAACACTGACAGAATAGATTCATAATTCAGTAGTACCAGATAATGAAAGAGATACAAATCCTGAATTTTTAAAGCACAGTTGTGTGTGTCAGTCTGGCAAGTGAATCCTGATGCAATTAAAATTGTACGCCAACAGGGTGCAGTTGAAAACTGTGTCATTTGTTTGGGACCATCCTTGCATGTGCTCAGGAACATGTGGGCAGGCAGTTACAGCTAATTAAATGCAACTTCCCTTTTCCACAGCTCCATCATCTCTGAAAAATCTGACATTTCTAGATATTATTTTAGTTTCTGTTTCCTTCTCCTCTTTTTGTCTTCCTTTCCCCCCAAAATGTATTGACATTTGCATTATCCTCCTAATTTATTTAGAATAAATATGTCAATTTTAAATTACAAGCTAAGGGCATGTCCAACCAAGAGAACCAGTCAAATAATTGAGTCACATTATTTGCTGAAAATAAACTGTTTATATACTTTCTTATGTCAGTCAAAACCAACGTGCACATGCCCATCTCAATTTTAAACACATTAATCCAATAGCAACTATAGCCTACTATACTGATTTATATCTTATCACATATATTGCTTGAAAGAGTACTTCTGTCTCTGAGAAGGGTGTTGGGAGGTTCGGTATTTGCCAAACACTGATAGATCTTTGTTGCATGAGCATTAAAGCTTTAATATTTTGATCCTATTGCAAGTAAGATTCACCTCTGTAATTACTATTTCACAGTCCATACTTACTCATATTTTGAGGGACTGAAGCAGTGTTTTTCAGTACATACTGTCATTTTGAAATTAAAAGGCAACTAAATGATATCCTAACTTAAGGAAAAGTGCTGACTTAATACTTGAAAAACCATGGCAGCAATTTGTAGTAAAAATCACTGTTTTATCCTTAACTGTGACATCTACTATAAATCAGCTGGAAAAAGACATTCAGCAAGGTCAGAGCCACAGAAAAAGTTTCTCAGCTGAATTTTAAAATACAGGTAAAGACATCTAGAACCATCATCTGGCAAAAACACATAAGATATATACAATCTCATAAACAAGACTGAAGACAAGACCGAAGACAAGACCAAATATTTAGCTATTTCCAAGGAACTGAACACTTCTCAGACAACTGACACAACCTCTCACCAACCTCTGAATGACCCAAGTTGAAGTCCTAACTGACCAAAAAGTATAGCCTAAATTAAGAACCTAACGAGGACACTCTTTGTTGCCTCCAACTATCACACTGAGGCTAAGGAGGAAGGCTCGGGACTGATCTAACCACAGAAACATCTCCAGCAAAGGAAAGTTTAGACGCTAACCATACTATTAGAAGGTCACGAATACAGGAAGAGGGCCTCAGAAAAGTGCAGATTACCAGAAAATACACACAGACATGAACTCTCCCTCTCCAACAAGTTTGTTTCATCAGCTGTTCTTCATATTGTGCTAGTTCTATGCATTTTTTTAGAATAGAGTTGAGGGGGAGTGGACACAAAAGAAAAAAGTAGGGAAAGAAAACATGCATACCCCACTGTTACTGTGTTGCCTTCAAAGCTAGTGAAGAGAATAAGAAAGATCTTCTCCAGCAGCTGATGAATCCCTACCAAAAAGTAGTATCAAGATGAGCATTGTAAACAGAGAGCAGTCATGCTGGTTTCAGCAGCCTCCACTTCAACATCTGCCCATTCAGACCATCTAAAACACACACTGCACTTGTGGCAAAAAAAGTGTTACAGCAAAAACCAAGATATTAAGAGGATGGAATTATTTCATTTTACATCACTACATGGTTCACTATATTCAGATTGCCTGCTCTATGAGCTTTACTTCTCATACCACAACCGCTGTACCCAGCAAGTCCCCAAGGACCCAGGCCTCACTAGTAGTTAATGATCCATTAGACAGCCACCTTGATGCAAACCAGAAGGTGGCTAATGCTCTAACAAAGTGGTCCTAAACTACAATAACAAACAACATTCAAGGATTACAGCCACTATAAACCAGTAGTCATAGTTAATAACTGTAATATTTCATTAAAATGGCTAGAAATAATGCATACCAGACACCCAAACAATTACAGATGACCACAATGGTATTAGAAAAGTTGTAATATAACATTGAAAGAAAACAAGCTAGCCACTTGCCCTTGCACGATGAATGTATCTTCTCGGCATAAACTCTTCCTAGTTCTTCCACCATCACAGGCACAGCAAAATTCAATAAAGAATAGAAATTCAAGACAAATAGCTGGTGGCATTATTACCAGTCACAGTAAACAAGCAGCATCTCTAAGAGCAGCAAGAAGACTTCTGCTTTGTTTCCATGCAGTTCAGCCAATAAAACTACCTTCATAGCTTCCATTTGCTTACATTTTCCCTGAAGACTAGCACACTAGTTTGTCAGAAGACAAACCATTAGCTAGCAGAGTATAATCTGCTTTCACAAGAGAACAGTTTGTACTATCTAAATGCGGACTTTAAAATACACATAAAACTTTTCACGGTTTAACTCTATACCACAGTAACTCCATACTCCATTCATGCACCTTGCAAATTCATTCACAGACCTAGAACCAGAATGTCAAAAAAAAAAATTACAGTCTTAGCTTAAATACCAAATGCAATGACATTAGAGTGGAATACTATAGCATGATTTGGGAAGTGATTTTAGGCCATTATTGACACATGTTAAAAAAGTAAAATCCTTTAAACTACCAAGCCACCTCTAATATACTGCTATAACAAAAACTGTATATGCAAGCAAAAAAAAAAAACAAAACCAAAAGGCAAAAAATAAAACATATTTAATTTAGGTTAAAAATTAATTAGACACCAAATTAAATTCAGTATTAATAACATGAAACAGAATTCTTCAATTCTTTAGAAAGCTTTGTATCTTGATAAATGAAAGGTATACTACAAATGCTATCACCCATTTATCAGGATTAGAGTATTAGATTATATTTTTCTTGAACTGAGTAGATAGTTTGAATGAGCTACACTGAAAGCATAAAAAAGTGGGCCAAATAAAGAAAACCTAGTTGGAATAAAGAGTGGAAGTGCAATTTCCACAAAAGTTCTGTAAAGCACTATTTTAGTGGCAATATAGTTAGCCTTTGGCAATATGCCATACACCCAGAGAAACACAGTACCTACAAAAAGCCTGTGATGTGATGCAAAAGAAGGGTTTTAACACACCCTAAAACACACAGATGGCAATGACAAAGATATTTACATTTTGAAAGAAAGCTCTTATAGCTTTGTAAAAATTGCAATCTATTTCATCACTGAAGGAGAAAGGTTTAGAAGTTGAAGTTAAATTAATTTGTTTTCTTTTCTAGCTGGTTGTTTAGAATTTTAAATGGGTTTGTTGCTATTCAGAGGTGGATTAAATGAGTATGGATGAAATGACTGCTAGCTAAAAAAACCTTAAGATCTTCTAGCATAGAAGTCACTACTGAAATTGTAAGCAGAATGTAATTTCCTATTAATGACTTACTTGCCCTAAGGAACAAAAAGTTGGAAAAAGGCCCATACAAGATTCTCTCCTTGCAACTAGAACAGTGTATATCACTAATTTTCTTGCATGCTTTTCTGTGATGACATTCATCCTCGTAACAAAGTATGCACCATAAACAAACAACTTACACTCATATGCATGTATGCTTGTAGTATTTATTGAACAACAAACTGAGATGTGCTGCCCAGCACAGTAACAAAGTGATTCTGGTCTAAATACAAGTTAGCTGTCAGAAAGAGAAAGCTATCATCATCCTCACATTGCCAATAATCTGTCAAGACACTTCTTCCATTATGCATCTCCCCCTAAATCCTCTTCCCAAAAAGCATGGGAAGAGGAACAAGGCTACTACCCACATGGTTTGAAGATGTTCAAAAGCCTCAATCATTATGTCCCCACTAGAGGTTAAAGCTTGTTCCATGCAAACCTAGAATACTGCTTTCAGTTTTGTCTAGCTTTCCCCAAAAAGAGTCTAGCCTGCATGTGTCTTAATCACTTTGTGAAACAAATCAATGACCAGTAAGCAGGGACTTCTGGGCGTTAATTTGCATTTAAAATTGCACTGCTACTCTGAACAAAATCACTAACATAGATGTGGTCTCAGTTATTTCCAATATACCCAAGGGAAAGTGAACAGCAGTAGTTCTAGCAAACCATAGGAAGGCAGCAGGATAACCTGCTGAAACAACGTGTGGAAAAAGTTTACCACCTACATGCTACAAATAGCATTTACAGATTCAATCCAGACCCCACAGCTCCTAGACCTGGAGAATCCCAAACCTTTCCTTCCATGCAATGCCCTGGAAGGATATACTCCATCACTCTCATCCAACTGCTTATATGCAATTAGAGCACCCAACCTCCAGGATCCAGAGTACTCATGGAGCAACAGGATGCTAGATAGTCTCCTCCAGCCATTCCCAGAGACACATGTTGGGACTGGTTTTAAAAACAAAATAGGCCAGTAAGAACTGTACCAACCCTGCATCACAATAAAGGAGTACTCATTTGGGGCTCAGGCAGGAGCCTTCCTGAGCCTTCCCAGGAAGGGGAGACTGCAGGTGACATTATTTGACAGATTCATGCAGCAAAACTGGACTGCAAAACAGTCCTCTATATTCACACCTCTATGGCTATCATTATTAGGATGCTGCTCTAACAATTTGACAATCCAGACCCATTCTCATCTGAGTTCCTCTCTGTTCTGCCAAACAAACCCCAGAACAGTTTACACACCCAATTGGTAATTGCATCCTACTTCAGAGTGTGAAAAGAAACACGATTTTTTCAAAGACCATGTATTCCTGGAAGAATATTCTTCTTTGATTTAGGAAATGAGTTAATAATTAACCTTCTCATAAGTCTACAGTTTCAATGGTATTTGTAGGATTGATAATTCTCCTACCCATCACTGCAAATCACTGTGAACTTCAGAGATTATATGAAAAACACACTGGTATTAATTTCTGGGGGAAGATTTTAATAATCTCTTTCAAGCAGTTTTAAGATACTGCTGTACATTTTGCATTGAAGTCTTACACAGAAGCAGAAATGCTTATTATTTAAGAGGCCTGTATAAACTAACGTAGCAATAATTACTTTCATAAATGGTCACCGAACTGCCTTTATTACTTTTATACTGAAAGTCTATCTCTCATTTAAAATCTTAGAATGTAAATGATACCTTTACAGTAAGGTGTACTTAAAGGCCTTTCTATTTATAGTACTAGATATAGAGAAAAATGTCACCAAAACAGCAACATTTAATACCTCTGTACCAACCATAAAACTGAGGAAGTATTTTGAGATCAATGAGTATATAGGATCAAAATGAAGGTTCAGCAACACAAGCACCTATGCATTTTTTTTCAGTGACTGCCAGGACACTGCAGGTATGTTTTCTGCCTAATTCTGATCTGGAAAGAGGTCCAAATTCCAAGTTTGATAAGGTTGCTTCTCTGAAGCAACAATTTAGTCAACTAAAATGTAGTATTTTATGGCATGCAGCTCTCTTATCTGGTGTTGCTTCTTCCTAAACAACAAAAAGAATGGAGCAGAGTTTGGAATCAAATTCAGAAGTGTCCCAGGGCTGCCTCTATTTTTTACAGCTTCATTTGTAAATTGAGAGGAATATCCTAAATACTGGACAATTATGAATACTTAGTCACAGAGCTAAAAATAAATTCATTAAATAAATAAAACAACAAAACAAAATAAAATCTAGTTTTGCTATACCTTTCAACTCAGTCTTCTTTTTACCATCTTCAACCGGTACCTGGCTACTTATATGACTTGTCTGAATCTCATGATTTGTGGGGCTGGATAACTTATGCCACAACCATACATGTGCTCAAAGACATTAATGGCAGCTGCCAAAACATTCTAGTATCAGTTGCCCAAATTTGATGAATTTGAGTTTGTTTTGTAGACCACAGAACCATCACCACAAAATACAGAAAAGCTCCTTCCAAATTAAGGATGTCACAACTCCAAAGACCTACTAAGACAAAAACTATTTTATTTATCCTTAGTCCCTAAAACAGTTCAACCTGGAGTGAAGGGGCAAGAACAGGGAGAGCAGGGAGGAAAGGGAAGAGACGCTTGTTGCTGAATTTTTGAAAGATAATACATCCATTTTATTTTAAAACTTAAAATATTTCGGTGCACAATGTCTTAAATAATTTTAAAAAAACCAACCAAACAAAAAAGAAAAAACCCAAACCAGACTCAGAACCAGACACTGCCAGCAATATCTCACTATTAACTTCTGAGACTCTATGCAGCTGACTTTCCTGATCTCACAACCTGGGTCTCACTCCAAATATACCCCCTCCTACAAAGGCAATGCCTCCCCCTCTCTGCCCCCATACACACATATCCACGCCCCTTAGGATGCTATACTCACACTGAATTTCTTTCTGCCAAAGACAGCTGCATCCTACTTCCATTAAAGTTTAACAAAACAAAATCATGTTGTACTGGTTCCACTGAGAAAATGCCAAGTTCTAAAGCTACAGAGACCTCTAGAATGTGACAGGTCTGACAGGAAAAAAAAATAATTTAAAAGTGGTTGCCTATTGATAGGAGAGGTAGGATTTAACCAGAAGAAGCCTCTCTGCAACACCTTGGTTGCATATACAATGAAATTATGGCAAGTTTAGCCTCTGGAACAAGAGCTTCTGAGAACATTTCATTTAGGCTAGCACATCCCAGTACATTTGGATTCAGAAAACAAAGTACTGTACAGAGATGACACACATTTCTTTCCTCATTTACCATGCCAGAAATATAATATGAAATTTAACAAAAAATTAAGCTTGATTTCACAGAGGCCACAAAAAGCAGCGTTCTTTTCATAAAAGTAGAAAACCTCCATAATATTCTTTCAATGAGTATTGCTCAATAACTGTTGCAACCTTGAAGCTTTTAAAATGTATTAAACTGATATCATCACTTGAAATCCATGTCAACTGAAGCTTATGAGAAAAACAATTTTCTTTTTTCAAACTCAAAATAACAGTAACCAAGTTCATTAAAAGCATTTTCTAGTAAAAACATTTGCAGTATCTGCATTTACAGGCTTCTCTAGGTAACAGTAGCAAACAATACACAAAATTCTGAAATAAGAAAAAAGCACCCATGAACTAATATCGCATAATAAACATTTCATTTAAGTTTAAAGAGAAACATGCTATGAAAGCATAATTTTTAAGTTATAGTGAATAAGTAGAAATACTAAATAATAAATGTTTGGAAAATGCAATATTTCCACCCATTGTACTTAAAAGCTCAAAGATATATTCAAATCCCTGCATATAGCTGCTCTGAAAGCCACATTGAATATATTGCCTTTGTTTGTTTCGCTTATGCACAAATAAATATTGCGATGACAGTTAAAGACACATCCTTGAAGTAGTCTATGCAATAAATTTGGAAAGCGAATGAAGAGGAGGAGGAATAGAAAAAGTCTAACTGTGTAAGATTCTCTTTGTTGCCTGCTTGTTAAGGAATCCTTCTGGCACAACTGAGGGGATTATGAATTCACATGTGAATTTATCCCCTATTAAACTTTTTGTAAAAGGGTCAGTTAGCAGGAATGATAAAGCTCAGGCACACCAGTCACATGCTGGCAGAGCATCTGTGACTCTCTCTACTCAGGCGTATCGCTGGTTTATAGCTTTAACATCAAGAGGAAGCTCTGGAGGAGGGTGGAAAACAGTCCACTTCTGAAAAAAATTGAAATAGTGCAAAGTACAGTTTCACATGAGACAAAGGCAGCACAACTTCAACTAATTCGTTTTGGAGGGTTGTTTGGGGTTTTTTTAGTTTGTTTGGGGGTTTTTGTATTTTTTTTTCTTTTAAAGGGAGCACTAAGAAGACAGTCCAGGCTAAAATCTGCCATCTCACTGGCAGGGGATTTCATTAGTCCCTTAAGACTCCTGCAGTACTTTGGCTGCTCAGATCTTTCTCTTTTCCACCACAAGAACTTCAGAACTCCTGTTGTTGGGCTACCCTGGCTTCCAGGCAGCACTCCTGGACTAACAGGTATATCACTGCTATATAGGTGGCAGTTAAAACTATACAGTAACCTCACCAATGCTGAAGCCTGATCAACATTTAAACTTGCATATCACCTCAATATCGCATACTTTCTTTGTAAAATTTACACTTTTACGTAATTATGCAATGCAACATAGAGGGCAATCCTTTTTGCACCTTCCTGCTGTTGTTATTTCTACAGAAGATTTGGCTCAAGCTTTTGGGGTGAACAGAAAAGCAAAGCACAAGGACCAGCAACAATACCACAGCTTCAGCCAAGATATAAAAATCACCTTCCTTATGTCAAAAGCTGGTCTGTGCATTTTCACCAGGCAAACATCCACTGTTCAGGTGACGTGACACCTAACTTTTCTTCTCAGGCTCTTCTTTGAAACTGTCAGGGATCACACATTCTCTAAAGAGTCATTCATCTGACCTTTCCCTAATACTCCCCAGCTGCAACTTTCACACACAGCATTTGAAGCACATACTTGGCCTCTAACGTGATACAGGGTACCTATGACAGGTCTGCAGGCTAGCTGAGCCTGACACACAAGCATCCTGCGCTACAGGAAAGGATGTGCCTGCTAGTGCAGCCCTGTGCTCAGCAGGACCATGCTGCGAGGCATCTGCTCCCTTCCCCACTGGGTGAATCAAAGAACCCAGGAGCACACTCCTCTTTCTCCTGCACTTCCAGAACCTAACAGGTACAACATTATACGTTGCAGGAGTCTAGTTATTTCAGGAGTCAATAGTAAAAAGGCAGATACTCACATTACTTGGGAACCCATTCCAAACATGGTATTAGTGCTTTCTTACACATTAAGTGACATAAATAAAAAGATAAATATATATTAAAAACCCTGACCTTCAGAAAACTTCTACCAGGCTTTGAAGGAAGGGTAGTATAAAATAACCTTCTAAACATACTGTACAGAAAAGTGAAGATGTCCAAATAAATACTACTTCATTTGCCCATCAAAGACAATGTGAAAACATTTTTCAAAATTATCCACAAAAGTTAAATAGTGGAAACTGGATCATATATATTGAAATTGCTTTGAGGTACAAGAGGGCACCTAGTTTGGATCAAACCTGCTCTTTGCTTTTTCTACCCATTGTTGTTTGATCAGTGTTATTGCTGGAGAAGGCTGTTTTATGTGACTGGGTCAGTTTTAGTCTGCAGCACAATTTACATAGCATCTGTTCCTATTTCCTTCATAGCTGAATACCCCAGCACTTCTGTCAAACATTTGTATATGTAAGTTTAGACTTCACTTTAGCACCATTTTTACCATCATTCAAAGAATGAACTTAATTACAACAAAACCAGGTTGTTGTTTTGTTGGGTTTTTTCCCTCCATTTTGTGTTTTCATATTAACAGGAGGGAATTTCTTATGTTTGAAAGAACAGACTTACTACCTAAGTCGTATTTTTCTCAACTCCTGTTTTTAATCTCTTCCACATGCTTGATTTGACTGTGCTACTGATGCATCTACAATTTCATATGATGCAATTGCATTGTATGGCTCAACATATGAAAACAACCAAAGATAAGAACGCTTAACACCTGCAAAATAATCTTCAATTACTGTCTTTAGTTAGATCACAAAATAAGTGAATAAGGAAGACAGACACATGCCATGCTAGTATACTTTCACATCAGGATTTAAAAACATGAAAGCAATTTCTAAAAACAAGCAGTGATGTAGAACAGTTTTATGTTCTAAAAAATGAGGCTTTAACAATTATATTGTTTTAAAGAAGGAGAATCTGCAGTCTGTAAGATGATGTAATTTTGCATCAACCAATCATCAGATGACAATATTTTTGTAACATAATGAGGAATACAACTCACAAGTGCCTTCACCTTTCCAGGCACTCCTGAACTACTGTCTTTTTCCCCACACAGAAATGAATAGTGAATAGCCACTGAAATAATTTAAAAGTCTGCTTAAAAAAAAAAAAATAAAGTAAGCTTTCTATTATTCAGTTTGGAGAATTTTTGGTTTTGTTGTCGGAATTTGCCTTTTTTTTCCTCTATTATATTTAGAAAGAAAAGTAAACTGAAGAAAAGCAAGCGGGTTTGCCATCAAAAGCATTCATTGCTCTGACACACAAACACCTGTCAGTGGAAAAAGTCTTCAACTTCTTCACTTCTCTTTACTATGAAGCAAATGCGCATGAAGCTTTCAGACTATTTTCTTCTAGTGTTTTGAAGTACCTTTCAGCTCACATGAAGGCTAACAATTGCAAAGAAGCAGAAGAGAAGGAAAAACTGGCACAATGGAAAGACTGAGGAGCAGTGAAAGCCTCCCTGCTCACAGTTATTCTTTTGCTGAACACTCATGGCACACCCATTTAAAGCACAGCCAAAACAATATATAAAAATCAGGAAAAATATTTTAAAGTTTAATTCCTAATGTAAATTTCTTCACCTGTAAATTTTTTCTTCTCAACAAGATTTATGCAGAAACAACAGGAGAGCAAAATACATTTAACAATGAACTACAGTATTAGAATATCATTTATATAAAATTACAATTTACAGACAGCTTACACAAGAATGTCTTGCATTTAAATAGTTGTCCCTAATCACCTTAATCAGCCTGTAGCTGATAGAAAAACTATAGTAGATTAATGAGGTTTCATAGCTAACACAATGATTACTGAAATGAGAACAAATATTTTTAGAGAGTGTATGAATACTATAACAGATAATTTTGAAATTACTGTTGCCAATAGCCACATAACTGGAATTAACCTTGCTAATTTTGTAAGAAAAAATCCCCAAATATCAGTATGTTTCACTGACATAAAATTAAATCTCTAGAAATTTCACACTAAAAAAACCCAAATGAACAAAACCCAAACTCGCATAAATCGAGCAATCTCGTGACAACAAAATTTATCCTTCTTGTGGATTAGTAAACTCTCACTTTCATCTGATGAAGTAGTTCTTCCTCCAACTCTCTGTGCTTACCCCACACCCCCATCAATCCAGGGATACCTTTTCTCTGAAACAATTACAGTTGAGGAGTTTTGAACTCCTGGTTCAGACTAATCCATCTAACGACAGAAGCACCTTTCAAGCTTCCATTTGACACTAGTCCATCGTTCATCATTTGCTGGTGCATATGCTTTTTGCTGACAGAGCTCCATTACTAGAAAAAGCTCAGTAAGTAAAGCTGATTTGAAACAACTATATATTATAGGTAGCCTGCATAAGACACGGATTTTGAGTCTAGAAAACACCACATTAAAAAGGAAAGGGGGGTGGGGTGGGGGGATATGGCTGAAAAGAACTATTTAATTATTAAAATATTTTCATTTCTTACCAACTGCTGCAATGTGATTTATTAGCATTAATTTGCAATTTACTTGGAGAACAAGGGAGGAGAAATTTAACTCTATATAGCAAGTATATAAAATGCTTTGTTATTCTTGGACCAGAAATGGTTTTGGCTTTGATTAACAATAAAATGCTAGACCAATGCTATAAAAACACAGACCCCTACTAACTTTTGCATGTTGTAAGATCATCACAGCTGGAAAACAATATGCTGAACCATAAATTCAGTAGCACAAGCAGGAACACATTTATTCTATTTTTTGACCAAACAATTACATAATTCTGATAACATTAACAAGGTATTTCTGTAATATCTGTGGCAATTTTAAATGATTTACCAACATGCATTAAGCTTCACTGTTTTGTGTAGTTTAGTATTTCAGTCTTTATTTTTACAAATGCAAGTGTAGGGCAAAGAGAGGTTAAGTAATATATTCAATGCCCACATTTTCTTATTCATTACTCTGGTTAACCAACCTTACGATTAGGGGTGGGAGGGAAGGGGGAATGAGAAGGTCTGGTCAGTTTGGCTGTGCATAACTGAACTGTAAGAATTTTTTTTGGAGAGTCAATTAATAAAAATTTTTAAAAAATAAGGAGTATGGGAATAAGAGATGGGTAGCAAAATAAAGGGTCTATCAGTGAAGCGCAATTAGCCTTCAATAAGGTCCTTTTAGGCTCTAGGAAAAAAGAAAACTTAGATGAAGCCAAGGAGATACAGGCTCAGCCTTAATGTCAAGTAATAGTTATATCACTGCTGTTTGAAATGCTTTGCTTTGAAAAGGATGGAGAGCTACTTCCCATAACATTCAGAAATATTACACTCAGGACAATCTCATTGGGAAGAGGGAGACAGAAAAGAGAGAAAGGCAGCAGCTGAAATTATGACACCACAATCAGATTTCAGGATCTATTTTTTAAGATATAGCCAGATAAGCTCCCTCCCAGCTTCCAATATTCTTTTCTGTTTCATTGACTGGAATGAAAAAGGAAGTAAAAAATGGGAACAGGGTTTGTTATTTTCTTGAAGAGGAATTAAGTTCTGCACTTTGATTTGAGTGCAAATTCTACCTAGATTACAGATTTTGTATACTAGGCACACAGTTCTCTTTTAGCCTGTCGGCACAGTACAAACAGCAATACATGGAAGCAACAGCCAAAAACATTACTGGGATAAAAATAAGTATCTTGAACTCTGTGGTTCCTTAGACATTTGACTTCTTTATTTCAACAGATTTGTTTGTGACACCAGGTTTTTTTAATCGATAGGAAGTATTCAAGCCACTTACAATGCGTTCCTTATGAAGACAGTGTGAATACTTCTCCCAGAAGACTGCATAGGAAGCCAAGATTGAAAGCAGCCTGATGTGCTCTTTGCCCTCTTCAGCCTAAATGTTCAAGAAGCTACCTCAGATTGCTCCACATGTCACAAAGCAGCACAAATATGCTCTGAGGCATCTCAGTTTACAAAAAAATGGGGTCAATTTCTCCAATTTTACACAATAGCAAAGCTGGAACATGACCGAATACTTTAAGGAAATTCACATTATGCATACAAAAACAATCTCCAAATTCAGGAGAAGAAATTTGTCTCATTATCTCCTCACCTTTGATACTGGGAGTGCTGGTAACCATGCTCAATTTCAGAATATTAAATATCACATAAAATGAGAGTCCTATTCCACACTTCCTTTTTCCTGTTATGATCTAAGGACAGGCAAAGAGCACCATGTACTTTCCTGATGTGCTTTTAATTATCTAATGTGATGACCTAACTTAAACAACCTAATTGTCTTCAGTTGTGAAGAAATACACTTCCTTTTCTCCTCTGTAGAGAAAGTTTCACTCCCCCTACCAAACCACAAACACATTCTCTTCTTTTAATGGGAAAGCCTGGTACACTGACACAGAAAAGGTGTCGATTGATCTACAGACATCACACGTAGAATTACTCCATTTTTTAAGTATAACTTAAGAGGCAGAAAGCATATAAACAGAAAGCATGCAGCTCCCTGGAATTCTATTTTGTAACTTAAAGTTTCATTACCAAACAATAACAACAACAAAAACAAACAAACAAAACCCAAACAAAACAACTACAACAAAAAAACAATGCACACCTAATCAGAATTACCACATGGTACAGACCCCCTAAAAGACTGAAGTCAAGTGAGCCCCCAGAGACAATGTGTGTTTATTAGAAAAATTTTTAAAATATTCTGTTATGTGTAATTCAGCTATATGTTCTATGTAGATTAGCAAGTGCCAGGCACAGGCAGTAACGCTTCTGAGGGAATTAGAAGGGAAAACATCCCCCTTCAACAAGGACAAAACCAGTACTTTCTGAAGCCACAGTGACTGCCTAGTTATCCCTCCCTTCTCCTCTGTTTGAGCACCAATTTCAGAATAGTACAGCTAAACTAGGCTATCATTATCTGAGGAAGCTTAAGTACAATTTCGAAATGCTCTGTTCTATGAATCTATTTTAGTGAACATTATATGAACTGTAAGCAAGAAAATAGCTGCTACCAAAGTTCATTCTATTTCCAAAGGTGTAGCAAATGCTTAAGAGTTTGAAACTTGTTTTGATCCTCACTAACATTTTTAGATTTTTTTTTAAACATTATTCTACAACACATGCACTTAAAACCTGACCTTCAGGGTTATTCTGAATACACACCCCATTTATGGGCTGAGTATTATGAGGTACTTTGAAGAATTCTATTAGTTTCAAAAGTCTAACTTTAAATAATTTATCAAATGTCAAGGTCCTATCCAAGATGTGTCTTTGTACTTACTGGGAAGCACCCTGAAGAAAAGCAGTATAGAAAGTCAACCCAGACAAGTTTTAAAAGTAATAACGTAACCATCAGTGGAAGAAAAGGTTTTTTCCTCACTACTGTTTCTGCACTCTTAGAGCTCTGGATGACCTACACATCTTATTGCAGCTCTTCAACTCTCATACTCACAATAATTTTTTTTTAAAAAATGCCCTTTAGCAAGCTAATGACTACGTACATAATTATTTACCTTCAGAAGAATTAGCGTTCATCTGTAAAATCTATAAAAACTATACACTATCTGAGAAAACACTCCTGTTTTCAGAGAATAAAAATAACTTTTTTAAACTTATTTCTATGCACATCTGATGTCCTGTTTTGCTAGCAAAACAAACCATCTCACTGAACAGTCACTCAGGCTACACAACAAATGTGGTAAAACATTCTACCCCATATATCATTGCCAAAATTGCCTCTGAAGCTGAAGTTCTAAAATGCAAAATATCGATGCTATATTAAAGCATGATGCAAAATCTTTATTAAACAAATGTGCCTTATCCAGAAGATAATCTACAGATGATCGGTCCCGCATTTCACCTCTTTATCTACTAAAATGGGAGACTGAAGTACAACGCACTCACATCTAACAAGGATTGAGCCTAAACCTACATAGCATGTTGATTTCACACAGCCATCAAAAATCTTGTTTAAACAAGGTTCCATCCAAAACATTTCTGAAGAAAGGGGAGTTTGCTGTGATTAAATTCCCTCTCCACTGTTTCTTCCTCCACCATAGTTAGCACCAGCCATTTTTGGCAATACATTGTTAGACAAAGTGGACTGTTGTTCTGGTTCTCCCAAATTAATTGCCACATTTCCTTTAACTACCAAAAAAATTTCAGATTAAGTTTAAACAAAAAAGTAACATATTTCAGGTTAATTTAAAATATGGAATTATTCCAGGCCCCATTTTGCTACAAACTGAAGACGTGCACACTCTTTAGCAGATTACACACAAGCATGGTCAGGAGTGATACATATAAAATGGCTAATGGCAGTGTTTGACCCATTTTTTATTTACTACATAAATAGAGTGACTAAAAATGAATGTAAGGTCCTGCAGGGCAAGCTATGTGTTCTCTAGATATAAAATCACTGCTCATTAAGAAAAAAGAATTCAGATGCAGTGGCTACAATAGAGAACAGTTAGGTGTGTAAAGAATGGAAACATACATCAAAGTACAATGAGTTCATATTTCCTAGGGAAGATCAACAGTGATACTGGTGCTATGAGTCTCCTATTTTTCATTTAGTAGGTCTCAAAACTAAATTATTAACAGTGGACCACTCCACATCAGTCAAAAAGAGTGAACTGGAGACCTTTTGCCTGAGGTTAGACTCTCAGACACTCCAATCAGCACATTTAAACTCTTAAATATGATGTTGCCTTCAGTATTTTTTCTATCTAGCTTCAAGAGCAATTTATGAGCTTATGAGAGACAGATGCCCAGAGTAAAAAAATTGACCTGTCTTTTTCACAGGACGTAAAAACTTCAAGAACCTTGAACCTTTCTAATCCGTCAACAAAATACTTGTCTTCAGTTGCCAGATGGATAGTTGCAAAATAAGAAAAAAGCCACACACACAATATTGAGACTAACAGCTCAATGAGACAGAATTTGAGCAGGATATGTATATGTGCATATGCAAGCAACAGAGAGAGCAAAGATGTAACAGAAACAGCATCAACAGAACAATGAACTCTCTCTGCTAGTACCCAGTTTGTTACTATAATTAAGTAGCATAGGTGGAATAAGCAATTATTTTTTAAAAAAATTTTTAAAAGTTTGCTTCAAAACAGATATCAGAAACTACAATACTGAAGACTTCTGGCAAAGCCAGTAACTTTTTGTAATGGTTGCTTACCTGTTAATTTAAATGATTCCTTGTGAGTGGTACCACTCCATAATGACATACATAGTCTCTAACTCTGTCAGAACAGCTAGAAGCATGGGATGTCAACTATGTTAAAGCTTTACTTTCCAAGTAGTAACAATGTTAAAAAAAACATTTGAATATTTCAAAAGAACACAGGCTACTTTTATTACAAACTGTATATATTGCTATATCCCAGCTCCAGTCAGGGGTCAGGAAAGCATATTTATTTGACTGGCTTCTATATACTTAATCTGTCTTCTTGAGCACCCAAGCACTGAATTCTGGAGTATACACATCTACAAAGTAAAAGTGATCCATCAGGCTTCACCATGATCTAACCAAGAAGAAAGCAATCCCTGAGATAGAGATGCAATATGTACCCCAAGCATCAGAGCTCTCTATCTGTTGAAGGGGTTGTCAGGGGTGAAGGGAAATGTATATACCTAAGGTATCACAACTGCAGTAGAATTATCTCTTTTTTTGATCCTTAACACTAGACAGTTCACAAAATACTGAACAGTTTTACAGGTAGTTACTCTTTTTCCCTCTCACATACTTTCCTTTATAGCAGGCAACCTAACATGTCAACCCCAAATATCCACTGCATAATGGTAAATTACTGGGAGGAAAACACCTTGGCTGCTCATAGTTATAAAACTAATTTAAGAAACAAAATAATTGGAGAAGACAGAAACACAGTGTTATACCTTTGTAGTATAAACAGCAGTATCTGACGTCCCAAACACTCACAGAGGTTTAGCACTGTAAATATTTGCTTATGATAAAACCACCACATGTTAGCACATGAACATGATTATGAACTTTCTACTTTAACATAAATTACATTCACATCCAAAGACAACTGAAAATCTTAAAACCTAAGATTTGCAGGACTGGAAGGCTGAGATGGTTCAAATGAGCATTGTTTGCTGATTGTTACTCAGTCAGATTTTAATCTTGTTTGAAAATCCTTTGTTTTAATAGAAAGAGGTGTACAATTTTTCTTTAAAACGAAGTGAGCTCCCCTCTGAATTAACAGCAACCTGGCGAGTCAGATGCGCTGGCACATCAGAGCACTTTATTAGTTCATTAAGATCAATAGCTTGTCTGCAAAAATTTGCAAGGGCCTAACGCACTCTGACAAATGACAAAGGTTATTAAAGGACAGCTTCTGGGAGTATAATTGCTTTGTGACTTTATCGCTATTAACAGAAAAAAAAAGAACATCAGTAGAGGGTTAACACCATGAAATATGAGTACAGGAATCCAAGACCCTGACTCAGCAAAGCAAATAAGGACATTAATTCCATTCCTGTATTATAAAACAATTAACAACATGCTTAAGTGCATGCTATATAGCTGTCATTTAATCGGGTAAAAGTAGTTGTCTTTTCAGGTGCCATGACAGTCTACGTTATAGTACAGACTACACTACTGCTATGCTGGTACATGCTTTCTATGGATGATGAAAAGATTCTTACCAACTTTGCTGTAGTCTTCATACAGATTCTGTTGAGTAAGTTACAGGATAACTGAAAGTTTGCAAGGACTCAGTCTTCACAGCTCTGTCCACAACATGCAGGGTCTCCTCAAGAAAAACCCAAGCTTTTTCTGCAAGCATTAGTTTCTCTATGTTTCTCAAAAATACTTACCGAAGCTGAGGTGTAAATCAATTTATATTACAAGAGTTTAACTGGTTCAGAATAGGAGGAGGGACACCAGAGAGAAATCTGACAAGGTTAAAAGGGGACTGGGGAAAGGTTGAGGCTTAAGACATATTAAATAAAAATCAATCAAGCTGACTTTTCAAGAATTACAAAGTAAGATAAATCATACCACTGCTCAAAGTGAGAGGAAATGAGGAATAGGACTTCCAATCACACAGCAGCACTTGCTTTGTACAGAAATTAAGTACTATACATTAACTCTTAACTCCCTGAAAAGCACCGACTCCTGGCACAGTTAAGGCAAGAGAGTTGATGCTTTGCACTGAACAAGCTAGGAATTCACCGTGAGCCTGAAGGCTGCCTTGCTCATGGGTAACACTTCCACTTACCCGTAAGGATCTAGATTTCGCTTTTGTGGAGACAGCTGCACCCTCCTCTTACTTTGTCTCTGCAGTGATGAATCACTTCTAACAAACTGATTAGTAGCATACTGCCCAACACAACGCACAACTCTCGAATTGTTTTCTGACAGGGCTATGTCCCACTGCAAACCCTGCTCCTCTTTCTCAAAACAGCCTTAGTTGGAAAGGCAAATGCATGCATGGCATATTCAGAAGGGTACATAATAGGAAAAATGTTTAGACAATTATTTTACATCAAAGACACAGGACAGGGGTGAAAAAAATTCACAAAACAAGGGATTGCTCAGTATGAATTTGTTTGTATCATTGGGAACTTTTTTGTATGTTGTCTGTTTTTTTTTTAACACAAGATGTGTTGGTTCAACAGCCACTTAAATCTATACTACTTTTATTTTAGTAAAAAAGATGCATGGGGCCCTCAGATACTAGGCAGAATGCCATTGGCTAATACTGACCATGGAAGGACTGAGCAACATTTATTAAGCTCCAATTTGGACATCTCCACAATTGTTTCTGTATATTTTGTATTTCCTTGGAGTTAAGAACCACAATAAACTAAAAGAACTTCACAGAAGCGTCATAAGTGTCCATTTCTGATCTAACTTCAAAGGAAAAGGCTTTTACAAGGTTGATGTGACATCCCCCTCTCTGGAATCAATTGTACACCCAGCAGCCAAGAGAGGCCTCCCAGCTTCCCCAGTATCTTAGCCCAGATACCAGTATTTGATCTGAGAATTTTGTTCAAGTGACAGTCTAAGACTTACATTGAGTCATCACCCCTTCCTGCCCCTCACATAACTAACCTCAACTCCATTTTAGCCTTATTGCTTAGCATTATCCATAGAACTAGTGTAATATGCCTAATTTACCAGTTACCTTTCTTTTTAATCTGTTCAATGCGGAAAACTGCTTGTATTTTATTCATCTGCTTGCTTCTTTGTTGCTGAGGACAACATCATCTCAACAAATATTGTGAGTGGTCTTACAGCATTTGATAGACAAAGGCCAGTTTAACTAAGTCATGTAGCTATAAACTGAATACTGTTTGAAAACAAAACAACTTGAGGCTGCTACAGTTCTTCAGCAAAGGAAACTTACTACCTCCAAATAAAGTTTGCATTGAAATGTTGTTGGAGCCCGTAAATCAGTACCAATGCTACTCAGTAGCAGCTGGGTATGGCCTCCAGCCACATGGCAGAGATTATTCTTGCATAACATCAACCCACATGAAGCAGCTATGTTTAAGAATTAAAGATAATTTAACAATCTTCCGTAGCTGGCATCAATATTAAGACCCTCAAAGACGGACAAAGTAGAAAAGGAAAAGTGGGGGTGGGGTGGTGGCGATAGAAGGGAGAAGAATCTGAATCAATACTCCTTCTAGAATGACTTGCTGTTTCTTTATTTCAACACAATATAAAAAACAATCTTCCTCAAAACAGACTTGCTTGGCTAATACATGATGTCACCATAAATCATATTTTCCTCTTCTGTCAGTGTCAGCAGTTTTCTTGGACTTCTTTGAAGGAGAGGAAAGAATAGAACAGAATAGAACAGAATAGAACAGAATAGAACAGAATAGAACAGAATAGAACAGAATAGAACAGAATAGAACAGAATAGAACAGAATAGAACAGAATAGAACAGAATAGAACAGAATAGAACAGAATAGAACAGAATAGAACAGAATAGAACAGAATAGAACAGAATAGAACAGAATAGAACAGAAAGAACCATCTTTCAGCTTTGGCAGAAAAGTACTCTTTTTGTTCCCAAGACATTTGTCTTCACATAACCCACCACCATCCTCCTGTAAAAGTCATGCAGTGAGAAAGCATCAGAAAGCATTATCAAAACGTGAAGTCAATATAAATATAAACCTCCTTTCTACTGTTTCCAAATACAAACTTCTTTAGTTGTCATCTTATCTCTTCTTCAGTGGAATAAATGTCATTTGTTCTTTAAAATGAGGATTAATCTATGCCAGAAGGACATTCAGACCACTCAACAGAAGGACAGCACCGTGTGACAAAAGTCATGAACTGACAGTAAACCATATATTAAGAAAAAATATAAGCATTCACCCTTGTATAGTGTTGTCCCTTCATTTTGGCTTTCATAAAATTGTGTGCTTTTTTTTGCTGCTTCTTAGTTAACTATTATTTGTACACAAAGTGTAAACTGGTTTTTATTCTGATTACAGTTCTCCACAACAACCTCTGATTACTACACAGAAATGACTTTACTGGACTATGACAGTCAATGAAGCAGTCATGAGAAGTAGCAAGAAAAGAGGACAAAGCCCTTAACAGAAGCCTTAAGTTTAACACACTTCAAGACTTTTAATACTGAGGTGGCTTATAAATTATAGTACATACCACACGGTATTTACCTTCCTCCTCTACAGATATATAAAATACACTTTATTTGCCTGCTTATGCAATATAAAAATTCCTGAGCCTCCTAGTTTAAAGTTCATGACCAAAGCAGACACTTTTTTATATTAGACCTATCAGCTTTAACAAGGAAAGAAGAGCAACATGCTAGCCTTTTTCCCCTCTCTAGTCTTCAGATAGGTATACACTCTTCTGACATAGCAAGTGGACAACAGATGCACCATCTACAACGGACCTCCCATAAACAGGGTACCATATATCCGTGAAGAAGTTGCACCTCGATCTTTTGAAAGCAATAACTGTCCTAGTGATTTAAAGAAAATGCAGAAGTACCATTAGGTGCTGTAGAAACATACGGCTGGCAGGCACCACACTATCAAGTAAGAAAAGATACCTGGGAGCAGAGGAAACATTTTTTGCAGTCATGCACATTAGCAGAATTTGTGGAAATAAAGTGGAAGTCAGCAAAACTGTCCAAAACCAGGTCATCCAAGGTGGCAGTCAGGCAGCACAGGAGTGATTTCAGAACAACTGAGTACAGAGCAACCAGAAAAGTTAGCAAAATGGAGCAGCTGAGGAGTTCCCTATATTTGCTAAACCATACCGATCCTACACTCTTCCAAAATCTCAGCATTCTGGTAGGGACAACCAAGCCTGTTAGAAGTGATGGTACAGAACAGAATCTGCTCATCAGGAGGTCCAAAAATACTAAAGAAATAAATAACAGAGCAAAGTAAGATCTGCAAGCTATTTAAAACTTAGTCTGTTCTTAGTTTATGATTGAAATATTTTTAAGACATGTCAGGCCTTAGGTTTTATTTTTCAAACATCCAAGGAAAAATAAATGCAGGGCTCATGTTAAACATACCTCTATATAGCCCATATCTAGCTTGGATGTAATATAGTTACATAGGCATTTTCTGTGACTTGTGATCATTTCTGAGTTTTAGGCTTGTACTGGACAGGCTTAAATCAAAATAGGAAACATTGTTCCTTTTCTATGGTCACTTTGATTACACCGTGAAGCCACTATGTAGATCTCTTGCAATTACTGAGTGCCATCTACATCCATGCTTGGCTTGGAGAACTTCTAAGGAATCATCAACAACTTCTACACCAAAATCAAACAAAATCCCCAGAAAATAAGCATCAGAGGAAATTACTCCTGAAACTTACCATCCAAGACACTTTCAGCAATTCTGAAAATGACAAATCATTAGTAATCCTTACCCAAATCATCATGTACACCCTTACCCATTTCATCAGAAGACCTATGTTCAACTTTACTGAAATTTAATCTTCAAGATTTATTTCCTCTCCCAGAAGATTCTGCTATTCTATCTTCTATTTCAGAAACAGATAATACGTTCAGAAGTTTTTTGTAATAATTTCAGTTTAAAATAATTTTGAGTTTCTTAAGGATAAGTCAGCTAAAGGATGTGTGGAAGCATTAGGCAGGAAGAAAAGGAACCTGCTAACCACCACTGAGAATTACTGAAAAATATATTCTAAGACATGAGAAACCATAACAAAGCAAAATTAGTACAAGTAAGCTGGGATCTTGCTTTAAAGGAGGACGATATTTATCCTTCCAAAATTCCCCAAGTTTGGCTATGGAGCTATCAAGACGTGGACAATGAAGTTAGTCAAAGTAGCCTAAACATATTTGAAGACTATTTTGTTTCTTACATTACTTGTATGCAGATGTGGATGTAACTTTAAAAGATCATAATATTTTCATAAAAACAATGAAAGACAAGCTAAGAACTGTGATGATTAATACTCTTGGGTACTACAAAACTATTGCCTTCAACAGTTACTATTCCAATAGTTAGAAGGCAAGCTCAGAGTTGCAAACATCAGCATATAAATTTAATGGATATGCATTGGATATGGATAATGGATATGGACCTCAGCGTGCCCAACCGCGACATATGAGAATGATGGGTAGGGAAGGAATATAAGATTGGAAGACAAAACTATTTTGCAGCACTCCAACAAAATATTCAAATACGTGGGAAAGGAAATATTTTAAAAAAAAAAAATCCCCTTCAGTAATCCTAAAATAATGGCAGATAAAATGTTCACAGAATAAGTAAAGCAGAACTCAAAGTAATTTAACTTTGAGATTTAACCATAAATCTCTGCTTATTTAACAATAGAAACAGCGTAAAATCACAGATGCCACCTTGAATCCCACCCAATCAGTCTATAGAAAAATAGCAACTATAGGTAATTCATTATTAAAATAGTTTTAAGAGCACCCAAGTGACCAAGGCACCTAAATCACAAAGATTTTCAATGAAAAGGTAAAGCTAAATAGGAATAAATCTTACAGTGCTGTTTACACACTGATTGTAAAGGGGAAAAAATGGTGAATTACAGATCTTAGAGCAATGTTTCATTAAGCCAGTTTTTGTATTGTAGTCTCAGGCTACTTTCTTCTCCTGAAGAAAAAAAGAAACTCTCAAACTAGCACAACTGAAGTTTTTATAGGTCACATGGGATGCCTGCTGCCATGCACCAGATGAGTATAGGAAAAAGAAAGTGGTCAACATATGATATTAAGAAATAGTGCAGTTTCAAATATTTTAAGCATGATGTCAAGTGCATTCGGGTCTACAAATGCATTACATTAGCCTAAATTTAGTAGGTGATAATTGAAATCAGAGATCCAGTCATTACCACTGACATGTTTCTAAATACTACCCAATAAATTTTTGTCTGTTTCAGATTCTGTATGACAGCTGGCAGCTGGGAGGAGGAATTGCCAAGAGGGTATTTGCACACACATGTACAATGTTTCTGTATTTAAATTCCAGTATCTTCCATTTCTACAGTTAATGTTACAGGACAACACTTTCATACAAACACGCACTCCCATAGGTGAATTCTACAAGCTGCAATTTTTCTGTAGGCTCTACCTGACATCTTGCAGTAAGCACTGGGTATGGAACAGGATGGTATCTTAACTAGCTCCAATTGTATTTCCCACACGTGAATTATCACAATGAAGTTCATTCACTTCTTTTAGAGAGAAGAGCTCTGTTCTTCCTACTTATCCTTACTGATCATCTCTTAATTTATAACTAGGAAAGGCAGAAAGTCCCACCAACAATAGAAGATACAGTCTCAGTCCACATCTTTTTTGTTGTTACTATTATTTTTGTAATTATATACCATTCAACCACAATGCAACAAATATGAAAAAATCCTGATCCACCTGAAGGCAAAAAAATTCCTTCCACGTCTACAACACATTCAATTTTTTACTTTCTTTTTAGTCTCAGCTGTACCATCTTTCTGCTGATACAACTGCTATCAGATAACACAAAGTGCAGCTAAGCAGCACATGAGAATAAACTACTTCTAGGATCACTACAGATTTGGCAGGTGGACAGATGTCAACCATCACTTCTCGCAACATGCAGAAGCAGTTTATGCAAGTTGGTATG
>VZZY01016492.1:7411-22124 GCA_013400335.1 Eurystomus gularis
AGCAAGCTTAGGCACTGTATTCAGATCTCCTTCTTTTGTTCCTTTTGCGCGTCTTAAATTTAGCCCTACTGTTAGGAGAGTTTAGACCATCTTAGTGCAGTTAAGTAAGATTTCTGTGGTGAAGGGGAAACTCAGACCAATAGATAGAGCATAGGCCAAAGGATAAGAAAGTCATCCTGCTTTTACATGTTTCTTGTATGTATGAAGAGAAAGAAAAATAAAGATATTGCAATTTGAATTGGGCTACAACAAATCTATATAGCTTTCCAGAAATCCTTCATGAGTTCTAGTACATGGACTGTGCAATACTAAGATTGTCTAACTGCAAAGTGTTGTTGGTTAGTAGCTATTTTTGTCATCTCCCTCTGAAATAAAAGGATGTTAGATAGAAATAGCAAATATGTTGAATTTAATCTATTGCATTCAACATATGAAGGTGATTCAAAGTTTACTGTGTTGGTTGTGCATATTATTGTGGCTGCAGTTAGAGAAGTCAACATTTAGAAGACTATTCTATATTGAATACAGTATTTCATTAGTAACAATATTAAATTTTTTAAATAATTATTATATGTTGGCAACCACTGAATTTTTTCTTTTGTCTCTGTGTGCTCTCTTCTGCTCTGCCAATAACTGGCATATTACTGTGGTTACACCTGTTGTCCACAAGCCAGGAAATGAGAGAGAAACATACTCCTTGAAGGTTCATTTAAACTTCAGTAAATCCAGCAATTTATATCCAGGATATAAAATATCTTCGATACATTCTGCTTGCTGAACAGTTCATGCACTTCAGTGTAACAATGTAAAAGATAAATTAGGAGCTATGTCAGAGTCTTACAATTTTTGTGACAGGAAGATAATTTGATGACAAGACTTCCATGCACTCTTTACATTAAGCATGTATGTTTCATATATAACAGCTATTCAACTAAGAAAACAATTGAGTGATGATGGAAAGTAATTTTCTGAATGATCTAGGAATAATCTACAAATATCAGTGGTACAATCAATAGTGCATTTCTGCCAAGATATAAGTTTCTACAAATATTAATGAGTGGCACTTCAAAGTAAGTTACAGTGACAATCTCTGACAATCTCTGAGCAACACTGCAGATGCCAATGATTTTACCGTGCTATCAGGATTTCCTCTTTAATGGCTAAAGCAAAGGACTGAAGGGACCATTGAGGACCTACTCCCCTATCTTCCTAAGTGCAACCCTCCCACTCCTCTTTCCTGAAGGGTGTCCAGACTTTATTTTTTCGCTTTTCATCTTTACTTCAAATACTTTTTTTCACACCCTAAGCAAAGTTTATAGAGCCTGAGAAAAGTGTGAGTGGATCTCAGAGTACAAGATTTATACCATGTCGCCATGCTTATCTTGTAAGGGAGCCAAGTTTGCTTTTATGCCCATGATGTCTCACACAAGAATCAATTAGGCCCTAACATTGTTTCACATAACAGATAGTGAGATCATCGTCCAGAAGTAGTTCTTGATGATTACACGTGATTGTAAAACTTGACAATTTAATATAATTGCTGAACTATTAAATGTTGGTTTTTAAGATTAAAGTCCAGGATGTGAATGCTATCTAGTCAGTTCCACTAAAACAATTCTTGTCATAACACAGCTGTGATCTTTGCAAATAAGTAGGAGACTGGTTATATTTCATGGTGATTTTTAAAGCATTTCAGAGAAAGATCACACTGAAAAGAATGAAAGTCATGGAAATATTATAGCCCTGGTGAAATAACTGTCCTCATCTCCACCACCACACTTTAAACAATCTTGACTTCACACACAGTTCTGAAATGCTCTTTTTGTCCCTGATATTTCCTCTCAACTGGACCTTCTTTCCAGATGCTTGTGTGATTGCAAAAACATCCCTCTGATGCACACAGTCCTGCCTCTCTCTTTTCATTCAAAAAAAGCTGGAATGACGTCTGCTATTTCTGCAATACACTGTGACTTTCATGTTGTATTTTACAAGCTTTTGCTCTTAAAAACTCATAATTAATACATTCTTTCAGAAAAAAATTATTTGTGTGTGCTTGGCAATATTTTGTTTTCCAGTGTTCACACAATGAAAATTTCACAGATTGTGAATAGTCTAACTTGAGTATAAGTTTAAAATCTCCAGTAGCTTACTTCCTTTGACTAGTCTGAAAAAACATAGCGGCTGTTGAGCTGTGCTTTTGGTAGATAACTGGTAAGCTTCTATAAACATTAACTTTGCTATCCTAATTTTAGTTGAATGAAACTTCTTCCCCAGCAGAGTAAATTTCTGGTTTAGAAGTTTGTGCTCTGATTTTGCAGTGACTGTAATATTGACAATGGCCTCCAGATTTCTATTAGTTTTCAAACCAGTGCTGATCTGCAGCATTGCAGGTTGCATCATGACTTTTCCCCAGCCACATACAGAAATCCCCAAATGTCAAAAGTTAAATGGTGTCGCGGTCTATTTCTCATACTTCTGCAGCAGAAGTACAATCTGAAGAGTAACTAAAGAGTCTGTTTGTGATTTGACTAAAATGAAAAGCCCAGAAAAAAACTCACAAGTTACCCTTCAATTTTAGTAATTCTGTATCTCCATTTTCTTGGGTTTGATGAATCTCAAAGTCTAGGATGAAATGTTATATTAATATTGGGTGCCTATTTCAAAAATTGAGGAAAAGAAATGATTGTTTCCAGAATACAGTTCACTTTAGATTCAAAGACCTTTCTAGCTAGGGAAGTTAGGTCCATGGTTCATAGGGAGGTGGTATACCACATGCAGAAACATGCAGGCGTATACAAAGCACATTAGCAATGTGCCACTGTGGCACTGGAGTGGCAAATTACCATTACATACAGCTGATAGATTCCTCTGCAGGAGCTACCTATCATAAGCCCGCATTAAATGGCCAGTGGCCACACCTCTGTGTATTGCTATTTGGTAGTAGGAATATTTATACTTTGCTTATACCAAATACCTCCCTCTGGGAGGTGGTCGGACCTCTGCACGCCCGACTGCGACAGGCAAGCATATATGAAAGTTTAAAAAGTGATAGCAAATAGTAAGCTATTATGTTTAACCCAGAATAGAAATGGATATACACCAACTCACCACAACGCGCATTGCAAAGGCACTGGTGTTGCTTGAGTAAACGCTTCCAGATGAATTCCATGAATTGGATCCTCTTCTGACCTTGGACAGGTCAGACAAGGGCCCAAGGACACTCAAATCAGCAGGCCACAACTACCAAATAAGCATCTTGAGTTTATTTACTTGATTTATTTTACACAGCTAGATGGCTTTCTGTCAAATGTAGCTATTGATGAAGAACAAGAACAGAAATTACAGTTTGATATTTGAAAAATGATGGTTATAATTTTGTAGGAACACGAGAGGACTTCTGTTGCTGTATTTTAAGACGTGCCTAAGCTAACTGTTGTCTTGTTAGTTCAGCTTCAGCACAAAACTGTTACAGGATGAATCAGGAGTGAGTCTGACTTCTGCCATCATGTCTCTTGTTTCTGTGCAATTATTCAGATCTCTCCAATCTGTGACTTTTTTTGAAAGCTGATGTTACAAATATTTTTACATGCAAGACTCCCACTAGAACTGTCCTGTTCCTTGGTTCAGCCACATTCTTGTGTTAAATTATGTTTCCTGGGCTGTAAGACTTTTTTCAAGGTAGCATAAGATTTATCACACATCTTTCATGCATAGTGTAAAAGGCGTAGAGATTCTGACTGTATTTATCAATGTAGCAAATCATTTCAGTCAGAAAAAGCACATCTTCTAGCAACCCTGGTTTCAAAGAGCTGATCTTTATCTTTTATCATCCGTGCAACCTGTTCCCTTCTCATGATCCTTCTTGCCCCTCTTTTGGAGTACTATACATATTTGGGGAGAATCAGTCTGCACATGCAGTAACATTCAGGCCACAGCTGAGGCCCTCTGTTCACTTCCACCCAGTTTACCGGTAAGGTGGGAACAAGAGAGCAAGGAGAATGAAATCATGAGTGAAGACCATGGGAGAAGGAGGACTTTTAAGAGGAAAACAGGGAATGCTGACAAGGAAATTTGGGGAAATGTGAGCCAGTATACTTCAAGGCTGTATATACTTTTGAATAAGGGAGAACTATTTTTTTTCTGATGTGTAAGAGGGACAGAATAAGCAGCTTTTTTTACATCTCTAAAATTCACAATTGAGTAGTACCCCGCTCATCTCCCTTCTCTTTCTCTTCCCAGCAAAAATATTTTATCCTGATTTCTCAGTTTACTTTGTGTCTTCTCTGTGGATATCAGGTTTGATTGCTTTTTTGAGGTGCTTCTGGAGGAAGTAATGAATTCTAGAGGAATTAAGAGTCATTGGAAGAGCATAAGGTACCAGCAGTCATTGGATGGTATGAACAAGGAGGATCTGGAAATGCTAAAGCAGCCTCAAAATTTCTTATATACACACTTTGACACATGGTCACACAAATCCCGTGACCAGAGATCTTTGTAGCTTCACAAAGGCTCTTTAGTCCCTGGATATAGAAGTGGACTCATTTTAAAACCTTGGGTTTTGTTGCTAGTGATGGGACTATTCTTCTCCCTTTCACAAAAAAATGAATGAGCACTAAATAAAAGGAGTAAAAATAGGAATGAATTTTTAAAATAATTCCCAGAAAGCTCACACCTCTTCCAATCTCTAGGGTAGTGCATCTGCACAATGGCTACTTCACGTCGTGGGGCAAAGTTGTTCCTATCTGCTTTGTGAGATCTGCCATATGCAAAGACTGTGACCCCTCGGGTTAGACTTAGAGGGTTAGTCCCCCTCTATTATCAACACACCAAGTTGACTTGTTCCATATGTTCGTTATTAGTGTAAGTCTAAGCAGAATCTTCCCACTTTGTTTTTTGTGCATGTTTAACCTGTCTTTAAACATACTTCAGTACCATCAGACTGGTAAGTTTATGACAACATTAGTGGATTGCATGCAGAAAGTAATTTTGCATAAGGTGGATTTTGTGCTTACTTGTATGTTTGGTTTTCAGCATGTCATTTGCACTGGGTTGTGGTGTAAGGTGGAAGGTGAGAATGAATGCAAAACTAAACTGGATCCACCAATGGATGGAACAGACTGTGACACTGGAAAGGTATGTTCCTGGTGGAAAAGTGATATGAATTATAATGAACACCTAACAGTTAAGGAAACAAGCTGAACAGTTCTTTGCACTTGTTTAAAGTTCCTGCTTACCTCAATTATAACAAAAAATACTTACACGTATATGAATGTCTTCTATCTTATATATTATATAATATAGATAGGTTCTTTTCCCTTAAAACACTGAATTAAAAAAAAAAGTTAGCTAAAGCCACAGATGTTTTAGTGCTTACACTGTTTTATTTCAAATTTATTCTGTATTTTTTTACCCTATTTGTGAACGGAATGCAATTGTTACACTGCTTACTGTAAGCAGAAAAATAAGCTTTCAAAGATACAAAGTTCTCAGCTATGATTTAATATTTAGAAATAGTCTCACTGAAGGAAGTGATACAGGTTTGTGATAAAATTTGCCAGCATAAGCTTTGTAAAGAAATATTTGTAGTGTCAGTGCATGTAAAAGAGTGATAAATGTCATTAAAAGTTTGCCATCAAAGACAAATTAAATGGTCACCTGAAGTCAGAGTTACATTAAATATCCTTCAAGAACTTTCCTGTTTGAATAATCCGTCATCACTCTATACAACTGTAAATTAAGATAAATAACGTCAAATAGATAACAGAGCAAGAGCATGCATGTATCTTAAGATTTTCATGATATTGGACTGACAACAGTCTCCCACAGGAGTGACTGGCTCTTTGAATCGTATTGCATTCACCAGGACTGTCATCATTCCCCCAAAAAAGTAAATAAATCAATCAACTGAGTAACATAAAATGTTCAGATAATATCATTTTACATGTAAAGAAAAAAACAGGCTTTATTCATTTTCATATCTATAAAATAATGACATTTGCTGTGACCTTTGGTTCTGATAAATATGTGTGGTTGATACTCTGTCTTAAGTCAATACCTAGAAAGTCAGAGATGTGCCTTTTGTTCAATGTCATATTTTTTATGTTAAGACTGGCATGCCCTTAGTATGGCATAAGGAAGAAGCATCTCTTATTAAAACTACTCAGAATTTTTCATTGTGAAACCATCACTTTCATGAACTGGGCACCCCAAATTAGTGTGCATTTTGCTTATTAATGTCTGACTTGCAAAAGTCGATAATAGCAACTCATTGCAGAGGGCTCATTCCAACTTTATATTTGTAGGAGCATCATAATATGGTAGTGACATGGGTCCTGGGAAAATCCAACAAGGAAGATAACACTGTTCTCCTTATTGTGGAGCTTAGCTAGTAAGGAGTAAATAATTAGTAAGGGTAAGACAAAGTACTGATTCTAATTAGAACGGCCCATTGAGCCTTGTGCCAGGCTACAGAGATACCTTACTTATGTCTAGCAGTAAAAACCTAAGCAAACATCACAGAAACTTCTCAGAGGATTGGAAAAGATTGTTGTTCTTTTTTACTCTATTATCTGTTCAATATGAGCTTCAGATTACACGAATCATTGGCTTTGTTTTGTTTTACTTACTTATATTGTAGAGATGTCTTGTGCTCTTCTTAGGATCCTAGGAAGTGATGGAAATGTCATTTGCATAGCCTGTCCAACTTGGTTGGTTTTTAAGTCAAGTATTTATCAGCATTCTTCACACTCTACGTAAGGCAGATGCTCTCTCTAAACAAAAAAACGTTCTGCCTATTATATCTCAATGAATATCTTTAAATAAATATGAGCATTTTTGGTCTGAAACTTCCAAGGGCATTACAAAATCTGTAGTTTCTGATAGCAAATCCAATATAATGATGGCGACATCCTATGTGAGGACTTTTCAAAGGTGGTATAATTATGCCATCATTGTAATGCCATGATTTAAGCCAGAAAATTATGATCAATTGATCAATGAGGACCAGTTTGAAACAGCAGGTGAAGTTTAAGATCACCAGACCAGGATTTATCACAGACACTGCAAGTAATGGAAAAAAGTGGGAAAGACCTTTATTGACTGCATTAGTGACAGGTTTTGCTCAAAATGTGAGACTTCATTAACTTTATCCACTGATAACTAATTCACCAATAATTCAGAGTGCAAAGAAAAAAAAGGGTTTAAGTTACTAGTGTTAATGACATTATGTTGACTGTCTGCTTGGAGACTTATTGCTTTTCAGCCGCTGAAATTTCATGACAAATGGGCAAATATTCAGCTAGTTGATAAAGCAGATTTGTGATGATTTATACCAGATATGGACATAGGTTACATAGCATAACAATAGAGATTGGCTAGTTTTTCAGTGAGAAATTGCAGTTGTCCTGGGAAATGACATATGCATACAAGATTATTGAGGTGATTATTATTATTTAAATAAATGCCAGAAATTCTCTTTACTTTCTCTGCACTAGCTTATTGAGGCTTCCATTCTCCCTTCGAATACAAGTCATGAATAAAATCTCATTTTCTCTATTACTTGTAATATATCCTTCTATTGAAATTGTCACTGAATAATCAGTGACAATGCAGTTTCTGCTAGTTATGTGGGAACTGTAACAGTGATCCAAACAAGTCCTAAGAAAGCCCTGAACAGCCCTGCTGTGATCATTCTTAGAGTTCAGCTGGAGGATGATCACTCCAGTGGGATCGGGCAGGACTCAAAGCACTTTCCTAGGCAGTGATGAAGGGGATACCATGGTCTGGAGACTGTTTCCAGCAGGCCAGTCCAAGAGGCATCTTTCATTGGGAATAAATTGTGCTTGAGCCTGTGGACAAGAGTTACACCTGCTCCTTGGCCACTGGGTCAGAGAAAGGTCTCCGGCTCTGGTATTTCATAGAATCATAGAATGCTTTGAATTGGAAGGGACCTTCGAAGGTCATCTTGTTCAACCCCCTGCAGTGAGCTGGGACATCTTCAACTAGATCAGGTTGCTCAGAGTCCCATTCAACCTGACTTTGAATGTTCCCAGGGATGGGGAAACTAGAATAGGAAAAAAAGCTATGGGAAACAATAGGAAAAAATAGATCTGACTCATATAAAAAATACGTTTTGGACACAATGTTTATGTTGTGCTTCCCATGTACTTGTGGAGCAGTAAATTGTTTTGCATGTGCCTCGATTTATTTACTTATGAGCTGAATCTTCACCTAGTGGTGTAAGGCTGGAGAGTGTATCAATCGGACATCTTTTGTGGACCATATGGACGGGGAGTGGAGCACATGGAGCACTTGTAGCCGTACTTGCAACACTGGAATCAGCAGTCGACAACGCAAATGCCCTGGGTAAAAACAAGTTCAGGTTTCCATTGCTGTTCATCAGAATTACCAAACAGAATTTAAATCTTATGAGTACAGAAACCCACTTATATATATAGTTGTCCTACACATAAGCAATTAATTTTTTATGAATACTGAAAAACACCTAGGAGAATAGATATTTCAAGGTTTTTGTTGCACAGTAACACTATTTTTCCTCTTGTCTGCTTCTGTCAAAAGCTTAGATAATATTAATGGGAGAATACAACTTTCTTTTTAAGTGTCACCAGAAGAAGCAGCAGAAAAAATTGTAATTTTTGACTTGCAGAGCGTCAGTGTATAGTTCTAGTCTTTCAAATTTTTGCTGGAGAAAATTGACTTCTGACTCATTTGGAGAGCCAAGGAATTGCAACTTTTACAACGAGTTCTTTCTACCAGTTTCACAAACATTTAGATAGAGTATCTGGAAACAGCATTTAGTTTCTGTATCTTGTGAAAATGAAAACCTTGTGCCATTGGGGATAAAGTGAGTTTTACCATTGTCTTGAATGGGGTCTCTGTCACCATATATCAGTGGTCAGATAAAGATGCTTCCTTTTTTTATCACTCAGTATCATACCTCTTTTTCTTGGGTCATTTGTAGACCAAGAGAAAAGGAGTAAATAGGGAGTGAAGTGGGAACAGAGTAGAGCTAATGAAGATAAGTGTAGAGAAGACTAGGGTAGAGTAGGGCAGAGCAAGGCAGGGCAGGGTAGAGTAGATTATTTTTAAAAATAATAGAATGAAAGAGGGAAATTAAGAAAGATTAAAGACAATATAACAGATTTGGGGAAAAAATTTATGACAGGAAAGACAGAGGGATTAAAAAAGAGTAGTTTGCGTAAAGAAATGTGAGGAGAACTTGGATATGGCTATACAAAAGCATGGTAGTTTAACAGAAGCCTTAGACATGCAGAATGCTTTCATATTTTCTGCCATCTAAACACCACTTCTAGCTGTATGTCTAAAAGCTCTTTCTAGGATTTAGGGATGTCTTAATTTTACGTTCATTCATTCATTTTTCCAGGCAAGGTTCCAAATAATTAGCTCCGCTTTCTGCAGTTCACTGTTCTTTTGCATTTGTTCATTAGGACCTGCAAGCACAACTGGAGCAAGCAAAAGAAACAAAGCACATTGTCTGAACTTCGCGACACCACACTTGTAAAAAAGGAGAGGTAGCAAGTCTGCAGGTGGTTTTTTTTTTCCGAACCTTTGGCTCAGTCCAGCTAGAGAAAAATCACCTGAACTATATCAAAACTGCAGTTGAGGATCTCCTTACTGAACGCTCCTACTAGTCCTTGTGCTTCTTTGGTTGGGGCCAAGTGTAAATTATGGTTTAGCATCCATGGCTCTTTATATGTATTGTAACCAGTACAAACAGAAGGAAAATAAAGTTATGTGACTTTGATTTTTTGTGGGTGATTTCTTAACGTTATGTGTCAAAAAAAAAAAATTGCTATTTAAATTGAATTTGTGTATAATAGAAATAAACTGTGCTGTATGTTTGACAAAGCATCACCAACAATAAAGCTTGATACTTATGCCATCTTTTCTAGTTCAGGCCTTGAAGGAGAGTGTCACGGTCCCACAATGCAGTATAGAGTATGTGAAAATCCTTCTTGTCCTGCTGGTGTGCCTGCCTTCAGGGATTGGCAGTGCCATGCTTTCAGTGTCAGATCTTCATATCAGAAGCATGTGCACCAGTGGCAGGCTGTTGTTGATGACGGTAAGTATAAACCATCTCACGCCTTCTTATCATCTGCTCATATGGCTTATAGCTTGTTGGTGTTGTTATTGATTAAGGAAGATACAGTAAAAACTAAAGCAAGCAAACAAACAAACCCCAAGCCCCAGATTTTTGGTAATTCATTTTTATTTCATAGACAATATTTGGTGGTATTTTCATATGCTCTGGTATCTTTTGTTTATATTCCTGTTGAATTTGTCCTTCTTCATATGTAATGACTACATTTGAGCAGAAATTCAGTATCAGTTTGATCCTATTTAATCAGAAATGTAGTATGAATTAACTCAGAAATACAGCTTTCTAGAGGAATGCTACATCATTAAGCATGCATCTATCAGTTATAGTTCTACCTACAGAGCCTAGGGACCATATAGATATCGTGAGCTTGTATTTCTGAGGAAGGAGAGAGCACTTTTAGGTTAACACTTGAGTATTTCAGTGTTGAGGAGTATAGATGGTTTCTTTCATCTAACTTTGTTCTGAGAGATCCTGTTGTCTTGAGGTGTCCCTCAGGAGACACAAAAGTGGATACCAGCTAAAGAGTTCCAGAATTATGAAAAATGATTATAACCAAATCCTTTATTATTTTCACTCTTAGCTGGTACTAGCCACTAATGTTCAGCATGTCCAAATTAGTTGCTGTGTTTGAATGAGGTCTTCTATAGTGTGTTGAAGTTGTCTGGCATTGTTGAGTTTTTGTGTCTTTGAGTTCAGTGTCCTTAAAAGAAATGTTTAGCTTATTAATTGTGTATTCCTTTAAAAAGTGCTGATACATGCTTAAAGCTCCCAGGGAACTTTGGGCTTGCTATTTAAGGAGCATAACAGGAATGAAGAGAGCACAAACTCCAGCAGAGACTCATGCTTCTCAGCTGGAGATGGCTTGTGTCTAACTGGCTTCACATGCTGGCAAAAGAGATTACATATATTTGCACCAGTCCCCTAGGGATACGCAGAGGCTGTGTCAATTTTAGTACATTAAATGTGCCCAGACCACTTTCTGATGTGTAAGTCAGCTGGTACAGAAGCCCTGTGTCTGTACTTTTCAACTTCTTTGCACTCTACAAAGGGTGGTGACATCCAAACTGCTTTTTGGACATGGGCCTTTGCAGGTGGTGATTTCCAGTTTAGACCAAGCTAATGCTAACTAGCTTGCGCTAGTTAGCACAAGCAAAAAAAATTGGCACAGACTGTTTTACAGTTCAGCTGTACAGACAGTAGAATTCCAGTGCCCATGAACGTTTCCTGGAACTGTTTAATTTACTAATAAAAACACACTCCAGGAATCTAGAAGTTAGTATGAAGTCACAGTGATGTAGATTGTGTCCAAGTGAAATCAGTTTCAAGTTCAGGATTGACTTTATCTTTTCAAAAATCTGCAACAGATGTAGAAGTTCTGAGTCAGTACACTTGTGAATAAAGTTATGAAAAAATCATGTCATTTTGTACTCAGTTGACCATTGAGAGTAGACTTAGTTTAGTTTTGTTTTTTATTTGGTATTACTTTGGCAGTAGTGAAGCAAACTTCATTATTTATAAATGATGACTGTTAGGAATACATGGATACATAGGATATTATTACTTTTTTATTCTCTTTCAGAATTAGAAATTATTTGTAGAATATTTTAGAAATACAGTAGAAAATTGCCTGACCTTGGTAAAGATGTTAGAAAGAATGTGTTCAGGCTTTTGTCCTTTTTTTTTAAATGTGGACTTTGTAAATCCATATATTTTTCTTCCCAAGGTGTTTCAGTTACTTAATTTTTTTCTCTTTGACCTGCATAGTTAGAAAATCTGGAAAGTGTTAAGTTTCTTTTTTAACCAATATTTATGATCTGCCAAAAATATAGTACAATGAAAGTATAGATTACAACCAAAATACTCCAACAGCTGTAATGTGCTTGTTCTTAATTGCAACAATGAACATGACTTGAGTACTGTGTGGGCCAAGTTCATAGCACCAGGATGCTCTAGCAGGAAAACGAACTTGTGTTTTTCAAACAGCTGAGGAAAGGAACAAAATCTTTTTGTTTGCACTGTATCTAAGGTAAATTACTATGCGAATGTAGATTTATGTCACACAGATGAGCAAATACCAGTTTTTAAAATAACATTGATGATCATTCTGTACTTGTTAAATGACCTTTTACTATTTGGTGGGTTTTTCCATCAATTGCTACTACAGAAAAGCCATGTGCCTTGTTCTGTTCACCGGCTGGAAAGGATCAACCTGTTCTTCTAACTGAAAAAGTGATGGATGGGACTTCTTGTGGCCTGCATGGGCTAGATGTCTGTGCAGATGGTAGATGCCAGGTATGAATTACTTGTTTTGAGCCTGGATACACAGGCACTCATATGCAATTGCATACGTCTGTTACACATGTATGCTATTTCTCTGATACAATATTGCAATACATCTGAAAAAGACTGAATGGCTTTTTGGTATGGTATCAAAATATTTTAAGCTAATTTCAGACAGTGCAACACAGTATGTGAAGCATCTGAACGGTTAGCTTGGGGAATGTGCACCTGTGATGATAAGGGTGCTAATAGCAAACTGCTGCAGAGTGGAAAATCAGTATAACTGATTTCATTTTCTGAAGGAAGCCTCAGCTGTCAACAGGTTTGGAAATTTTGCCATGGGGTGTATGTGTGCGTGTCTAATTCTGCCTTTTTCATCTAAAGCTTAATGCTTACGCTATTCCTGATCCTCAGAATTCATTTGGTTCATAAAAGTTCTTTTGTCATTTTTATAGTGCCTCAAATGGAAACTCTTCTATACAAAATTCCCACGGGGCTGTTTTTTCCTTTGTCCAACTCTCACTGGACACAGTGAATTCAGTGGAAAACCCAATCTTTAATGCAGAAACAGCATTGTTAGATTCTGTAATAACTTCAACAGATTAGCTTATAGATGCATGCATGTATATATGCATACAAATACATACATGCACAAACATATTTTTCAGGTATTGAATGCATACAACAAGAATAGTCTTAAATACTTTGCTGAATTGGGGCTTTAGTTCACCATGTAACAATTACATGGTTAACCACAAAGATAATACATAACCCAGTTTTCTGAAAAAGATGTTGCTTGTTTTGTAATTTACTTTTCAGAACTGGCTATTAAAGACCAAAATAGCCTTAAAACAAAAGCACCTGAAGACAAAGTTGTCTTCTTGACATAACAACAGTCAGAAAGATAGGTGTTGATCAGATCTGAAAGTCTGATTTGTAAGATTTTCCTCATTTTACCCTGTTTTCTTAGACAACACTTTAGGAAGAGCTTTGAGGACTACAGCGGTAGAATTAGGTATTTATATCTTGTAGATGTGCCATTTTGAATGCACAGCTCTTTGAATGCTTATGCTCTGATCAGTATTTTGAAATCTGTATTACTCTTTTAGGTACAACTCTAACAAAAATTCTGTGCATAAAGTGAAGTAACAATCTTAATGTGCTTGGAAACGAGTCATTCCTCGATTATCCATGTTTCTGTTCTTAAAGGAATCCTTTATTTTCTCTTTAACCTAGCCCTTATCTTCATTATCTGTCAAACAGTCTTGAAGTTTAATTGGTTTTATCAAATGCATTTATACAGTGCACAAGATTACCCTGTGATGACTTTTCTAGACTTTAAAAGGCTTTTAATTTCACATCAGCCCAGCATGTTATTAACTGTATTCCTCTTGTCAAGCTACCACTGATATTTATCAATAGAAATGCGTCTAACATAGTAATACAGAGGTGCTTGAGAAAACAACTTTTTTTAAACTGAATGCTTTTCAGCAAAACATAAATACAATTTATATTTACATATTCCAGACATATTCATATCCTATTCAGAATAAGACATTAGGTTGACATTAGACAGCACTTTACCATTGTGGTTGTGGCAAAGAACCTACAATACTGTGAGTACAAAGCGGTTGCACATGTTGCAGTTGCTGAGCAGGAGGGCCTGTTCCTGTGTAGGAAAAATGAATGCAACAATCTATGTAAAATCATAGAAAAAATTACTGTGGAAGGGATCTCTGCACATGAACTGGTGCAGCCCTCATTCTGAGCAGGGCTAGGTCATGCTGGTTAGGGCATCTTGCAAAAGGCTGAGATGCCCACTACTAAAAGCAGCTTTATGAAAAATATGGCCTGTGTCTCAATAGCTTTATTTTCATCTCCCACAGAAATTTGGCTGTGATGGCATATTAGGATCTCTGGCTCGTGAAGATCATTGCGGCGTATGCAATGGTAATGGAAAGTCATGCAAAGTTATTAAAGGTGATTTTAACCATACAAGAGGAGCAGGTAAGTCTTGTTTGTTTCAAATACTCAGGAACCCAGTGGTGTTTGATTGCCTTGAGCACTGGGAGTTTTAGAAATATCTGCTTCTTAAAATTAGAGAGTTCTTACAAGAACTTCAGATCTACTGGTTTTTAAGATAATAAGACATTTAAGATAAGAATGCATGAGTATTTCTAAATTGAATTGTTGCAAAATTATTGCAAATAGTTTCAGTTATAAAATTAAGGAATTGCCTAATTTATCTTCCATCAAGGCACACATTATTCTATTGAAGAGCCTGATTTTTAA
>VZZY01016494.1:0-53636 GCA_013400335.1 Eurystomus gularis
GATTACCTATATGCAGCCACGAGTAACTTGCACCACACCCCTTTGCTTTACACTGTAGTCCGCACTATAGCTTGTCGAAATCACAGTGCACAAGTGGCACTCGCAAGCTCCAAAAGCGATATGTTTGGGTCCTGTCCTCAAACCAAAGCTGCCAGCACCAAACACTTGTGTTCAGTTCAAGCCTCCCCTGACAGCCTTTGCACAGCCACAAGAAACGTGCACGTCACACATTTGCTTTAGCCTGTAGTCTGCACTATAGCTTGTCGAAGTCACAGTGCACAACCGGCTCTCGCAAGTTCCAAAAGTGATACGTTTGGGTCCTGCTCCCAAACCAAAGCTGCCAGAGCTGCGTGTCCTCACGCAGACAGACCACATAATGGTGATGACTACATATATCAGAAGGAAGGAAGTGAAGCTTGAATGATCACAACCAGAAGTAGAATTAAGAAATCAAATAGGTGTTCCTGTCTCAAGAGGCTGAAATGGGTTGACCTGGATTTGTCTGTACAGTTCTCCTTTCAAGATGTTAGGTATAAAAGGAGTTGTTAATAGCTATTAAGACCTGTTTCCATTTAGGAAAGCATCAGATATCTTTGCAGTATCTTTGTTTCTTGGTTTTGCATAGGGTATCGTAATATATTCTGTTGAAGTTATGAATACGGACATCCTAGTACATGAGTATATTGAATGAAAATAAAGCTACTCTGCTCATTACTTCTTACAGACTGTCCCTGGTGCTGAGTGAAACCATTCATTAACTTTCTGACTCCCAGGTTATTCCCTGCAGAGTTGAAGGATGTTTTGCTGGGGGCAAGTGAGCAGCATTTACCTGCATCTGTAATAATGGAATACAACCATTCATTTAATTTGCTTCAGAGCCACATAAGGCTCGACAATGTCCTATGTGGTACGAGAAGCATCTTCAAGTATGAATTCAGAGGGTGGGACACATTTCTGACACATTCTCTGGCTGTTGAACATTTTGGTGTGCTCTGGACCACGCGTAAAATGATGTCTCCCACGATACAGGCACTTACTGGGGAATACACTAAATTTCTCTGAACATTGACAGTGTCATTTTACAATGTTTGAGTTCACAAATGGAAGGTGTCTAAAAGGGATATTGAATCAGTTTGTCTTTCTTCTGAGTTGCTCCAGCTTCCCTGATTTTGGGTGAACTGGCTGTTGCTACTTTCATTTCACACTACAAATTGTTCACTACCTTGCCTGAGATGTGTAGAGAATTTACAGCAGAGCCAAGGAGCATTCAAATGGTGCAGAGAGTATGTTACCATTTTAATTCTCATTTCCTCTCTCTTTTTCCTGCAAGCAAGAGCATGCAGCTGTTGCACAAGGCATTCTCTGCTCCACATATCTGTCCATGCTGTCAGCTGTTTGTGTATCAAGTCTGAGGAGGAGGTAGAAATATGAGGTGTGTTAACAACAGTCAGGTACTTCTCATTCACAGTTTTAGCATACGTGAGGAAGTGATGTGTAATGAATAGAGCTGATCACAGTTTTCTGATGCAACACTTCTCCTTTTGAAAATGTTGATTGGATTCTGTATTGCTGGGTTGGCTGGTTCTCCAGCTTCATGGAAACCTGCTTGGAAAGTTGTCATGCTGTCGTAAACCTGTGGAACCACCTGACCTGTTCCACAGGCTACCCACCATTCTGTGATGCCATGACACTGCTGGCTTCTCCCAGTTACCAGAGGCTACCCCCTAGGCTGGTCAGCAATTGAGTGAGGTATCCATTAGGTGTTCTTCAGCCAATTCCTTTACTGCTGGCTTCCTAGATCTCTTGGCTTCGAAGGTCCTAGCCTGCCCAGGTGACTCCCGAGCCACTCAAGCAGTAGCTATTTAGCTAAGTAGGCAGGGTCCTGGCATGCAAACTGAGGCATCAACCCAGAAATGTTTCCAAATCTTTCTTATATATGTGAATGAAACCTTTTTTGGGAAGGGTAGGGGGAAGTGTGCCAACATTATTTCCTTTGTGGGATGAACATTCCAGTTCCCGGCAGTGGTTCAGGCAGGTCACGGGACATTTTACCTTTTTGCGGTTCACAGGTTGCTTGCTAGTACTTGGCTGACAAATGCATTCAGTATGTGTGTGAGTACTCAGGAGGGAAGACCGACAATTAGTGGGTTTGAATCATACAATGCCAAGGTCTCTGACACTTGGCAACATATCTTTTGCATGGGGACAGAGTGCAGAGTACAAATTGTGCGTGTTGCAGAGAAGGCACCATGGCTGGTTTGTGCTCTGCTGCATTGGCAGGCTCTGGGTGAGGCTTGATTCCGGGAGTTATTTACAGGAGAAGTCACCATCTGAAATCTAGTCTTCCATCAGATCTCTACCCATGGAAGCTAGAGTCTCTGAATGAGTGCATCTCCTCCAGCTAGATTCTCCGTGATTAGGCCCAGGAGACCTAAATCTGGACCTTTGGCACATAGATCTGGGTCCTCAGGCAAAGGAGGCAGTGTAAGTAGCTTATTTTAATGTTCCACTCTGAACAGACTTGATGCCTTTCATGACCTACACAGAAATTTTCTGGCTTGTTGGCCATACTGTGTCTCACCTGCCACATAAACCATGAGTGTTGGAGGCCTAAGGTTAAAAACATCCTAGTTCATTGATGTGCTGAAGGCTAAACATTTCTCTTGGCTTTGGTATGAGTTTCTATTCTGGGTTCTCAGATTTCAAGAAGCATTGTGCAAAAGTCTTAGGAACATCAGTCCCAAAGTATTATGTGAATTAAGATCTTAAGAAAGATCTGTGCCTGTGAAAAATCAGTTTTCCACTAGAATGAAAGCCTTGAAAATTGCAGTCAAGGGCTACGTTTTATGTGCTGCTGAAACAGAAGAATTAAACCAGAACAAATATGCATGCATAGAGACATTCAGAGATGGTATCGGGCTCCAGAGATGACTCTACCTTGGCACAGGTTAGAGCAGCTTTCCTGAGACCAGCTGAGATAGTCAGTGTGTTTCAAATGCCAGGCTCTCTGCTCACACTTAGCTGCCTTCTACACTGGGTTAAGGGGAGCAGGTGACAGAAAGCTGCTTTCATACTGCTGGAATAAAGCTAAGAGCGCTCTCAGCAAGGTGAATTCCTGGTTGAGCTGTTAGGAAAAACCTTCTGACTTCTTTTTGTCACAAGAATGGTACAAGTGGACTAGAAGAACAGGCGCATACCTAAAGAAGAAATTTTTCTCATCAGAAATATTTTCTGTAGTGTAAGTATCAATGCAGAAGGAGCTTTTGTATTAAAATCCTCATCACTTTAGAGCCCGTGAAGTCCTTATGATGTAGTCTTCTGCTGTCAGAAGTTATAATCCACCAGGAGTAAGTCACAGGGTTCTTAATAGCTGTAAATAGCTTGCAAGGCTCGTAACTCAGAATAGCTAAGCCAAACTCTGTCTGTTTGAAATTGTTCCCATAGCTTGGTTGATGTCTAGAGATTTTGTATTTTAAAAAAAAACAAACAACAAAAAGATGATGAACATAAGTGAAGGAAAGGGAAAATTCAGTTTTCACTTTTGACAGCTTTGCAGTAATCTCAGAAGAACCATGCAAAGAAGCAGTGAAAAGCCTCATGACTTTCTGGTACTGGGGTCAATGAATAGTAATGATCCACTCGCAGGGATGTGCACTGGATTGTCTAATGTCTTCTTGACCTCCGATACTCATTTCCCTATGAGTCTTGATGCTCTAGAGAGCTCCCATGGACAATGTTATTTGCCAATAGTCAGATTCCCACTAAGGAACTCAAGGTCAGTTTGCATGTTCTAGTAAGCTGAGACTTGCATGCCGCTAAAGAAGGACAGTCCTAGAAATTCCCCAGAAAGAGGAAAAGAGTCTTTTTCTACTGCTTCAGCTCCTCAAATGAGCTTAGATTTAGCCAGAAGAGTGCCAGAGCCAGTATTGTGGGGCAGGGGCAGAACTCTCTAAGCTTGGTACTGGGGTGGGAGCAAGACCTCCTCTTTTAGTGACAGCTAGCTCTTAGATGAGTTTTGCTGCAACATGAAACTTCACCCTCAGGTATTTTTAAGACTTGAGCATTTTCAGATGTTTACCAAGGATTCTGTGCCAGTATTTGCTTTTTCTTCATAGTCAGTATGGCTACCCTAGAAGCACACTTTGCAGGTATTTCCCAAAGCTATTGGTGATATACTTGGACATATTCAGTTCACCCTGAATTGGCTGTTTCTGTGTTTCTTTGCCCTGTCTCTGCACTCAGATGAGTTGTTTTCATACATTTACCCTTCACTGAAGTCTTCCAGATTACTTAAGCTTGGACATAGGTTGGCTCGTGCCAGCTTTATTTAAAAAGCCTACCCATTAACTATACTAACCGACAGAATAACATAGTGAGGATAGCTGCTAGTGGCTTTAGTCTTCTTAATTTTAGAGGGCTGCTTAGAAGATAAGTTACTGCCAGGAATGAATTAATTGAACCCTTGATGCCTTGCACATTATTAGAAATAAATCCTCGTATATCTTTTATCCCTTTCTGAGCCACAATCTATGGGCTGTGCTGAGGTAAAGGGAGGACCTGGAATAAAATCACATCAGGGCTGGGAGAGGATTTGACACAGCAACAGGGTTAGAAAGGAAATACTGCTGTGTGTGTCCTACAATCACAGTAACTTTTGGGTTTTAATTATTCTCACCCGTTTGCTACATTCAGTAGCAAACATTTCCTTAGTAAGTCTTGCCCCAAAGAACTTACAGAGAGTGAAAAGCAATAGGAGAAAAGAAGAGTTGCTCTCTTGATTCTGAAAAAGTGACTGAAAAAAAATGCAAGAGGTTGGTGGCAACTAAGAAAGAAACCCTTCTCTTGCTAATTTGAAGGTAAATACCATAACCGTAAGTCAAGTCTTCCTGTCAGCCAGGTGGTGAATTGTAATACTTACCTAACTCTTCTGAGGTCTTTACTCAAGCAATTTCACACTGACATCAGTGTCAGACTATTTGAATAAGATCTGAAGATAAAGCTCTTAGAAACTGGCTTGAGTGGAATGACATTGAAATACCTTGCTCAATTATTTCAATTAGCTGCTCTGCAATCATTTGGTTTAAAATAAAGGAACAACTTCTAAACATAAACACAGTGGGTTTCATCGTGTGGCTTTACATTGACGTGTCTTGGAAAGATAACACTCCAGTCCTCAGATACCCCAGGTAAGTAATAAGCAGCTTCCTCCCATCTTGAAGGTGCAGAGATCACTATCTAACCATAGTTACAACCACACCTGCAAAGTGTCTAAGGAAATTAGTAGCTTTCTTACTCTGGCCAGGAAAAAGAGCCAGTGGTACTGGCTTTACTGTATGATATCTTTATTTAAGATTGCACTGGTTCAGGAGATTGGTAAGAGGATATAAGCACCTTTTACTTTTCTGAAACAGGTTTAGATCTTGTTAGCCAGAAGGACGGTTCATTTACAAACGCTGCTGTCACCTACTACTCACATAGACAACTTGGTGGTCTAATAAACATCAAGTGTGCTGAAAATGCTGTTTGGAAAGCAGAAAAAGATCTCAAATAATTGTGAATTAGCTGTGCTGTTTTGCTCAAAGGGAATGAGGTTGGGAGAAACAGTGAAAAATCAGGAAGCTTTTTTAGGTAATGTTTCAGTTTTGAAAGGTTCCCAGGTCTGGTGATTCTGAAGCTTTGCTTTATAGCTTCTAGTTTCACATGGCAGTGTTGAACTAAAAAAAGGGAAATGTATTTTAATAAAGTTTGGTTTTGTTTGGATTATTTTTTACAGTGGTTAAATAACCTGAATGTGAAAAGAAAATACTATGGGGCTGAGCTAGGGAAAAAAAAAAACTTTCTTCCAGATTTCTGAGAACATTTTGGAAATTTTTGGGTTGAATTTGACTGCAGACAATTATTTTCTCAGATTACTGTAATTTTTCTAACCTAGCCATTGAGCTGAACAAGGTACAAACTGATTTATGAGGCAAAGAGAAAGCATCTGGCATCTCCTGCTGTCACTGTCAGGCATGAGAAGAAGTCTCTGCAAAGCTGCAGTGTTCCACCTCCATTAGGAAGATTCATCACCTCTGCTTAACAGCTTTCATGGGATCAGTAAACAAATCTTCTCAAACAAATTCGTAAGCGATTTATATTTATAGGAGAGTGTTTCAGTAATTGTCATCCTCACTTGTGAAGCTGATGGGATCAAACAGGGAAGGGCTGTGAAGACAGTGCTTCACCGAGGAGTTTTTTGTACACCAAAGCCGAGACATGTTTGTATGAAATTTTGCTGTGCTCTTGGCATTGCTGGTGTAAATAATGAACTCCGCTAAATGAGTCTTCAGTACCTTTTATAAATTCTGCCCTGGTTAGCTTTTAAGTTCATCCCAGCAGTACGATCAGCCAAATCACAGCCACGTGGAGTTGCTACCACTCTACTACTTGGTTTCCAGCAGCACAGCTGTGACTCTGAGCAGCTTCTTGCAAGGGGCTGTTGGTCGGCAGCCCACTGGGTGTTGCATGAAGCCGAACACTGCATTAATTAACTTTTATTTCTTGCATACTGGGAGCAGCATGGGCTTGCATTCCTTCCATTCTGATTCTTTCATGTAGTCGGTTCTGTGTGTTATCTGAGTGCCAACAGGTAGGGTATGAAGCAATTTAACCTCGGTGTAATTTGATATGTGTTTTTGTCTGCTTTTTTTCCCCCCTCCTAGCTTATTTCCAAGTATTTTCTTCATAGTAATTCAGAAAAGAAATAAGATTCAGTCATAAAGGTGGAATGCCACCAGCTTTATTAACCCTTAAAGTCTTTCTAGACTTTCTGTTCTCTTTGTCTCCTGAACAGCCTTTTACAAACAGAATCTGCAGTTACAGTGCTGTGTTTCCTGAATCTTAACTCCACTAGTATATACCTGGCATGACTATGTCGTCCCTCTAAAAAGGGGAGGGGGACAATTTTCTGTACCCCCTTGAAGATAGGGGTAACTAGAACTTGAAGATAACTAGATCACCAATGCATTGTGCTGTGCCCTCTTTGCTTTGTTCTCTTTGCCCATTTTGTTTTCTTCTTCCTTCTTTTTGCAGTTGATTTTATTTGTCCTGCTTTCCCTGTGCTGTATGTTTTTGGTGTCTGCAGTAAGGCCTGATGTCACGCAGCCCATCTCCGTCCCTCCTCCAGGAGGAAATGGACATGATACTTGTCAGCATGCTTGTTGACAAGCAACACCGAATGTTTTATGTATTTTGGCCATGCTGATTTACTGGAAACATTAACTTCTGGGAGGGGGGTTGGGAAAATGAGTCCGTAGCTCTCCAAAATAACTTTTGCACCTTGACTTGAAGACATTCTAGAAGCTTTTTTTCCTTCTTTCCCATTCCATTAAGACCTGGCTCTCCTTGCTGCAGCTGTTCTGTTTTTAGTGTGTTGCTCCATTTCCAGGCAGACTCCTCAAAGACTTTGAGTGGACTTCATTTTTCCCTGGTGGTTTTTCCTTTTGCCTTCTCTTTAGGAGCCTACTATTTTGGTCTCTCAGTTCACTACAGCAGCAGAACCTGTGATCAAAGCTGCAACAGCAATATTAAAGGAAGAAAACTGGAACTCCACTCTGAATAAGAGCTTTTTTTTTCCTTTTCCTCTGCTTTTTTTTCCTGATTGCTGGAAATTGGATGCTACAGCCTCCTGGGTCCAAGGAAGCAGGGAGAGGAATGCTTGCACCACAGTCTTGACTGCTTCTGTGAAAACGCCCAAGTGAGGCTGTCAAAACAATGTTACTGCAGGAGCACGAGACTTGCATGGTTAATTGCTCTGAACCCCAGATGGCTTTCTGATGAGTTTGGCTTATTTTTCTGGGAGTTTTGTACCTGCCCTCTGATTTGCTGCACATACACAGCAGACCTTTATTTAAGGTATCTTTCTTTTTACTATTTCAAAGATGGCAACCTAGCTAAGCACTTAAGTTCTCGCCCTGCTCTGTGGGTAAGCTGGCATCCAGTCCTCACCGCTCCTGTGGTGGCTGCATTTGAAGGTTGGACTTGAAGATCCTAGAGGTCTTTTCAAAACTAAATGATTCTATGATTCTCTGATTTCCAGCCACAGCAGAGTCGTGCTGAAATGTCAGTTTGAGATGTTGGTTGACACTTCCAGGAGCATCTGACTAGAACTGATTTTCAATTGGTGACAGTTTTTTTGTGGAAAATGCTTTAAAAAGTTGTTTAAAGGTGACCCATAGTGTGCATCTGAGTTTCAGGAAAAATCTAGAGCCAAAGGCTTCAGGTAAACCTATTTTCCTAAACAATTATTGTGGTTCTATTTCATTTTGTTTCTTCTCTCGCCAAAAGCCGAACTCATAACTACTATTTGATGAAAATTAACTCTTGACACTCTCCCTTTCCATCAGTGTAAGGTGTACACTGGTTGTTTAGTGAGGCTTGTTCCTATCTGATATTACTACCCCCTAGTGAGGACATATCTTACTGCAAACTTACAGTGACCTAGGCCTTTTCCAAGTCTGGGTCTGCGTGACATCTGACGTGAAATTGCATGTGGATTAAGGTACAGCCAGAACAGATTGCCTGAAACAATGTCCTGACAGGCAGCCCGTGGGTTATCTGTCAGCAGTCTACAGTAGGTATGGGAGAGATAGATGAAGCCATGCCTTTGCTGTCTCCAGAGGATGCCTTAGGACCCACCACTGTCACTAGCAAGCTGGTGGGGGAATAGGATGGGAAGCTGGGAGGCATCAAGTTGTCATGTTCTTCTTATAAGAAGTGTGTAGAGAGGAAGAGCCCAGAAAGTAAGGAGCTTTCCCTCTCCCTCCCAATATTTATCCCAATTTCACCAACATCTCTGCATTGCCCAGGTAATCATTCAGTAGGTACTTTAGAGACTTGATTTACTGGTTGGCAGAAAGATTCCCAATAAAGTCCCTATTGGAGGAAGTGTTGAAAAGAGCATCCAGAAGTAGGTTGGTCTCCCACCAGAAATTTTAATAGATGAGATTCAGTTATCCCCTCCCTTTGATTTATTTTTTTTTCTGGAGTATATTATGGAAGAACATAAAAGCCACTGAAAATTCAGCTACTGACTGGAAGGGATGGGGAGTGAAGGAAGACTTTCTAAACATGGCAGAATCCACCCAAAAAGCTGGCAGGGCAATATTTGTGCAATAACAAATTGTGAGAGGTACTAAAATGACAGGTAAAGATGTGGTAGCTGCAGCTTTCCTCCTCCTCTCACCTCTGACGCTGCACATCTTTCTGTCTCAGATGTAGGCAGACTCTTCTCCACAGAGAGGAGGCAGAGGGTGGAGCTCAGCGCCTGTATAAATTATATGTGTCCTTCAGGTTATTCAAGCAGCAACAACAAGCTGTGAGCGTGTTTGTCAGCTGACAGGTCTGTTACCCAAATTGGCTTTTCTGTTGCTGTCGCCATCTTGCATGGTATGGGGAGCCCACCAGCCAAGGTAAGAGAATTGAAGCTCTGTACTTATCTGTGGCCCGGCACCTTGCTGCTGGGACCTCCCTACTCCTGTTCTCGTGAGGAAACTCCCTCCTCTTTGCATCTGCTGAAATGCAGAGACAAAGTGCTGCTGGTGAGATGTGGCAGGGTCATCCTGAAGTGTGCAAATTTGCTTATTACCTCACCGTAACTAACGTGTAAGCAAGTTTCAGCAAAAGCGCAGCAAAAATTGTGGCCCTTTTCTTTTCTCGTAAGGTGTACCTGCTGGAGCGAACCCTGGGAAGGAAAAGAGGGTTGGCCTTGATGAGTTTACCTCACTGTAAAATGAAAGTCCTTTAGCTCTGCTCCATGCTTGTCTCAGGATAGCACATGTTCGCTGCTTGCCTCACCTGAAAAAACCCAACAGCTTTTACTAGCAACAAAGCACAATTTATATGACTTTAGCTGCAGGGGAGAATTTTAATCAGCTATTTGGCTAATTTCGATATCTTTAGTGTAGTGTTTACAGTGTCTGTGGTTCTAGTGGTGGAAGTATTTCGTGTCTGCACTCAACTTTTCTAATAGCAAGTTCCATTCAAAGATTTTACCTAATAGTTTTTAATATAAATCAACAGATTTATTAGCTAAGGGTTATTTTGTCATGTGTATCTTTAAAAAGTAATGGGTACGGCGTCTGAAATGCAAGATGTGAATTATTTACAATTAATCATTCTTTATGTATCAAGCCCCATGACAAATTTTGCAGCAAATAAAAGAAATATGGGCATTCATGGGTTTCAAATATAGTGAGAAGCAATGTTACAAGCTGTAGCTTATAGACAACTATTTATCATTAAGAGTAAAGAATACTTACTATACTTGTGCCGTGATAATACTTGCAGGTGAAGTTAAAGATTCAGGAAAATATCAGTAGCTTGAACAGGTAGCCCAAATGATAGATTAAAAATATTCAAACATTGGATGCTGAGGGCAAAGAATATAAATTGTAAATGTAACCTACTTTCTGGATAAAATCTGTAGCTAATCTATTTACCTGTTAGATCCAGAGCTATCTATCTATCTTACAGATATTATCTATTAATTTTAAATGTCAATGTTGCATCTAATAAGATAATTCTGCATCTGATAGATGAGTAGGTAGCTTTGGTATTATTTTATCTGGAAAGTCTGACCGCAAAAGTTCTTACATTTCATCATAGTGCTGCAACTGCTATTCTATGAGTATTGACATACTCCTGGTTAACAGGCACCACGGCCAAAGCTTTTGTTCTGAAGGAAGGAAATACAGCTCTGCCCTGCTGTCAGGCAAATGCATTTCTCCGTATGTATAAATTGGTAAATAGATACAGAAATCAGAACAGAGTGGGGGTGTGGGGGTTTGTTTTTCTTTTATACTGAAGAAAAAAAGTTATTTAGAAAAGTGTGGATACTTGGAACTATTTAGGAAGACCTACGAAAAGTCTGCCAGTTAATTTTTTACTGTTTAAAAAGCTACCAAGTTGGCACAGAAGTGATGGACAATATTAATTTACAGCTTGCTGGGGATGATCTTGATATTTGTAACAGGGTCTTTTCTTCTGCTCAGGCAAGAATAATCAACATTAGCAGATTTGTTTTGTGAACCATGGAATAATTTTTATGTGGTAAAATACGCAGAAATTCTCTCAATACAAATCCCCAAGGCACCCACTCAAACATGTGAAGAGGTGCCGGATGGAATATGAACAGGGGACGGATGCATCCCAAATCCATACTGTCTCCTGAAGCAATCCATCAGTGGTAACATGAAATTACAGTAAATATTTGTAAGGCAAATTAGACTTCTTCACTAACTGTTCAACTTCCAATGATAAGGTTTCGGTTACTTGTCATTCCCAAGGAAAGTGAGGCTTTCAGGGTCACGATCTCTCCTTCTATCTCCTCTCCTGCTTCTGCATATTTCCACATCATGTCGCTTTCCCTACCAGAACTTTGCATTCCTCTGATTTTAATGAAAATACCCAGCTGGTTGGAAGGACAAACTGCTGGCAGTATCCTCCCTGATGGAGGGGTTAATAAACTCAGCCCATATCAGGTGTCAAAGAATCTATGAGAGCACTTTGGAACCAGGCTAGTCATGAAGCTTGTTTATAGTTTAGACATTTAGACATTGAGAAATTGCCAAGTTGTAGTTGAACCAAATCCTCAGTCTCTAAGATAAAATGAATGGTAAGAATATGCCAAATTATTCCATTTGGTGTGAGATTTTGTACATAAGATACTGCACAGCTTCTAGTACATGGCTGGAGAAAGGAAAGTAGTGCCTGAAAGGAAGTGATTATTCATGTCTGAAAGATATTGATAAAGCTGAGTGATAAATCCTACAGCTGTTTACAGTACGTGAAAAGACAGAGAGCATACACCTCAGACAGAACTTCATAGAACTTGATGTTATCCCATGGTGATAACTCTGCTCAGAGAACCACTTAGGTTTGGTGCAGGGAAGCGAAACGCTGAGATTCCAGTCAGCCTTCCAGCAGGTACAAACCAAGGATGATGGGGGGTTTTTTTATTAAAGAAGAAAAGAAAAAGGAGGTGGTGATGGGACAAGGTTCCCAGATTGCCAGGCTCTACAGAAATTACCCTGTAGAAGGCAAACTTTCTAGTGAATGTAGCCATGAGAACTTGTTCTAGAAGCAGCATGTGGGGGCCATAAGGGGTGAAATAAAAAAATGCTAGCTGTGTAGTTTTTTCTTCTCTCACTTCCATCCAAATACTGTCTTGGTAGGCTCCTCTTTATTAATGAGCTTTGAGAAAATATCATACTCTCAAATTTGTCTTTTTGGGATGAAACCTTGAAGTGACTAACCGCCTGTAGACAGGATTATGTGTCCTCATGAAGCTGACTGGAGTATGACTGTTCGCTGGAAGCCAGACAGTAGGCTAGCAAATGTCTATTATTACGATCAATGAGATGTTGGCAACAGAGGTGTATTTTCAGTTTGTTAAGGTTTGACATAGCTGTGGCAATTCTGCCATGCTATTTTTCTCCCCTGTTTATTGACTTTGTATTTTGGACCTGAAACGACTCTCTCAAAACTTGCTTTGAGAGTGCAGAAATGTAGCTTAGTGTTAAATGCTATCAAGTGAAAAGAAGTTTGGGTTGAGGTGTCTTTTTTCATTTTTTCAGTCTACTCTTTGGGACTCTGGACATGCTACTGTTTATTGATCTGGAGTGTTACTGTTTAGGATACAAACGTCCACAAGTAGCTGAATCCTGCACTCTGTCACTGGCCTCAATGTGGTACTACTAATTTTCCAGCAAAAATAGGATGATGCATTTGTGGGAGAGCTATCTAAGCTACCTTTGACTCTGGATATTTACAGAGGGGTTTTGTTACTCTCCAAGTGCTTATGCAGGAAACTGTTTCTCACAACGAAGTGAACTGAAGAGAATCATAGAATGGTTGGGTTAGAAGGGACCTTAAAGCTCATTTAGTTCCAACCCCCCTGCCATGGGCAGGGACATCTCCCACTAGACCAGGTTGCACAAAGCCCCATCCAACCTAGTCTACGTATTCTAGAGTGGCAGCACTTTGGCAAAGGTTGTTTTTTTAGACCACGCAAATCAGAGCCTAATAGTATGCTCTGGGCTATTGTAGAATAAAATTAGCTCAGTCTTTTTCTCATGAAAAAAAAGAAATTAGCTCAATTCTGAATGTTTATCACAGGCTGGAGTAACTGCAGCCTTGGGTGCAGGATGGCTTCTGTTTTCCCTTGGGGATTTGCACAGCCCACAGAGTTTATTATGGTCACATTTACCCATCCAAATCTTTTGCCCTTCAACAACATAAGGACTAAGCTGCACTAAATTAGAAGCAGTGAACGTCTTTGATGATGTTTCCCTCAGCAGGCAGATGTTGACATGTTTAAGGGAAGCTGATTGCTGTTGAAAGGGGAAGGGAGGAGGAATGAGGCTCTCTGGCTCTAGTGGGAGAGGGTGAAAACATGACACCTATCACAGCCGAGTCCTCTGATGCTGAACTGCATCATTTGTGAGCAATGAGGAAATTTTAGTCAGAAAAGGTTCAGAGCAACATGTTTCTCCAGTGAAGGCAGACTGAGAATGGTTCGGGCTTCTGTTGAGCAAGGGGGAAGTTGATTACAAAATAACAGAGAATTAACATATTAATTAAAAACAGTCGCCTGTGTAATTGGCTACATAATCAAATATTTCACTTTAATGAAACCCACTAGGAATGTTGACTGAGTGTTCCAGTTGGTACTTCTCCAATAAATAACTATTTGCACAGGAAAATTAAAGTCAAATTCTTTCAGTGGGCAACTGGAATAATACGGAAGTGTGCCAGCTGGAATTTGTAATGTCCATAATGCATTGAACTCTGAATGCTTTAAATATGTCAGCTTTAAACTGGGGGAAAACATAATAGAAATAGTTGTTGTAATATAAGAACAAACGGCTCTCGCATTTTTATACAAAAAGTGTTTCGATCAACCATTAAGAGGCCAAGAGATGGAATAATCAGTGACCTTGAGCACTTAACAATAGGGTTTCTCAGTTCAGGGTGACTCTTGATTATTAATCTGCATTTAAAAAGTGACATCATAAAATTTGTAAGCCTTTATTTGAATGTGCTAATTCACCGTTCAAATGGTATCCATTTGATGTAATGTAATTTACCTCTAAACAAAACTGCATGGAACTGAACGAAGGCTGTTCTCATCTCTAATAAACATGTCCTATAGTCTCCACCCATTTAGAAAGAATTTTAGGTTAACTGCAGTGAGTGTGTCCTTCTATAGAGAAGTTTCTCCTTGCCCAGCTATTTGTATCTCCAAAGTTAATCATTTCAGTGTCAGGAAAACTAATCATGGTGCTAACTTTAAAAATAAAATTGTCTAATTATTTCACTACAGTGTAATGGTATACTCTCATTTAGACAAATAGATACGATGTTTCAGTCAGTGTGTAGTTCAAGCTGCCATTCAAGCTAATGAAACACTTCCAACATGGTGTGGCTCTGTTTAAATGCATTAGTGGCAGCAGGACTGTATGTTATTATTGCTTATTATTGCTGATAAGCCAAGCTAATATGCAAGACAAATAGATAATACACTCAACAGAAAATTAAGAGGAAATTTAAATGTTCTCTTTTGAAAAAAAGAAGGAAATATTTTCCTGCTTTTTGTATTAAGATTGTCATGTGCCTGTAGATGTGGTGCTTAGGGACATGGTTTAGCAGTGGACTTGGCAGACTTAGGTTAATGATTGGACATGATGATCTTAAAGGTCTTTTCCAACCTAAATGATTCTATGATCCTCTGTATTCAGGCTTATCAGAAAATCTTTTGAAAATGGCAAATTTTCTGACCAGGTTAGGTTGGGAAGCTTAATTCCTTGTTAGAGTTGGGAACAAGTAACTTGAAATAAGTGTTGCAATGATAGCTAGCCTATGAGAGAAATAAATCTCATGTCTGGAAGAGAAGTGGTTCCATTCTCATTAGGTATGTTCAAGATACCTAGTGACATGGGATTCTGTGATATTATGGCTCCAAATTAGGGCACTTTTTTCTTCATCTAAAGGGTCTCTTCTGGGGCTATGGTGCATGTACTCAAAGTCAGCAGTGCATTTCTCTAGGTGCCTTGGACTGAGCTTGGCCTACTTACAAGTAGTATGAAAATTTAGTCCTAGTTGGGATACAAAGTCAGAAGTTTTTTAGAGCACTTTGGTGGATACCATGTCCTGGCCTAGTGTCAGTGCTGTGCCAGGACCCAGGCAGGCAGCTGCAAGTTCCTAATATTGCCTTCCAGAGGCCCAGTTTTGACCTACCCGTGGCTCAGGACCCTTGGCAGTTTGGCAGTACAACATCACCGTGGTCATGCACACATCAGGTTGCGTGCAAATAGGCACCTCTAGGGTGACTATGAAAGCTTTCCATACTGTTGTCTGCATCTGTGTTTTCTTTCTCCGTCTTGACTTACTCAAGCTACTTAGCAAATAGCCCAATGCACAATCATGCTGGTGATCACAGTGTGGTGTACTTCCACTGGAGGATGGTCCCCTCACTTGAAACACACAAACAGAAGGATGTGCCCTGTACTGTTCAGATTACATATTGTTTTTTGTATCCTGGCCTGATAAAACTAATTGCATTTGTTTTCTCTGCAGATGAAGTTTTGTCCCATCCACATGCTTTCTGTAAGAATCATACAAGCTAAGAACATCAAGTCAAGAGACCTGTGTGAGTTGTGGTTTGATTGTGTTTTTAGTCACCTCCAGAGTTTACACAGTGAGCAATGTCCCTAAGTTCTGAATGTATGCAAGCAACCTACATAAAGCACAGCAATAGAAGTACTAATGCAAGGGCTATAATTAGTTCAAATGCCTGAGGTATCATGAGGTTGGAGGACATACCTAGTGGCATTTCAGGGAACTGTTCAAAACCAAGACTTGCAGATTAATTTCCTGCATCAACAAGGGAAGGTAGACCTTATGAGGACACTGCAATCTGTAAATCTGCTTGTAGCTGTTTGGTTTTGATGTTCATAAATCATATAATGGACTGTAATTTTGCCACAGAGGCCATGTATTTAGGGACCCTTTATTGGAATGTAACAATTATACACAAAAATTATACACAATTATAACAAAACTGTTTAGAAAGAGCTTCAAGCTTTCTGAAATACAGTATCATGTGGGATATTTACTGTTCTCAGGTGACTAGTTATGTTAAATTATATTTCTGGCTAAGGACGGCCTCTGCAGATCCAGCCCTAAGCGCACACTGAACATACAGGCAGAACAGACTTTTCTGTGTACTTTTGTATTCAGCTTTCTTTAAATCGTTATCTTACCCTCACAGTCTCCTGTGGCTCCTCCTCAAGGTGCACTGTGGACCAGCCATTCAGCTGTGATTTTTGCAGAGGTCTCCTGTGGGTTCCTCAGTCAGGACAGAGACCTTGAGCTGCCTTTTCTCACACTCTTGAAACCTCTGGCTTGTGCATTCCTCTAGTGAAAAACGACATGTTCGGCCAAAAAAAGTGTCACTTTGCAGTGAGTTACTTGAGTCACAGCTGAGACCATTCGTGTCTCACCTTGCAGGGCCAAGCCCAGATGCGAGAGAGACTGGATGGAATGAGTCGCCTCTTAGTTGAGTAACTGCCTGCCAAAGGGCTTCCTGTACTCCTGTGGCGAATGCCACATAGCAACGTCCAGAGGTGGATGCTGGAAAGGTGGTAGTGTGACAAGGCCTGTATTTCTGACTTTCAATGATCTCTTCTATCTACTCTATTGAAGGGACAGTTCCACTTTCCTGCCAAAACCTTGCGGGGCAATGTTATTCACTGCTTGATACCAGTCTGAAGTATTTAGGCATCTCGGGCTGCAGTAGACATCTTCAGTCAAGTCCAGACTCCAGCTCTGAAAGACATCACCTTGGAGATTTCCTTTCACACCGTTGTCAAGCTTCACAAAGTAAATGAGTTTTCCCACCCCAGTCCTTCCCAAAGGATGGCTGCTCAAGGCACTGCCTGCACTAACCATAAGGAGTAGATGTAGACTGGAAGTGAGACGAAGATTTCAAACTTGCTCATGTTCTTGGGCCCACACTGGCATTTAGCTGCAACAGGTCTTCTTCCCTAGTACCTAACCCTTCTTGACAGCCGTCATGTGCCCTCTGCATGTTTGTGTGTCCAGAGTGAGCAAGCCAGTCTCCTCTGCTCTTCTCTGTAATATGTGTTCTCCTTTCTTGTAATCATCCTAACAGCCCTTTTTGGAACTAGCTCTAGTTTCAGTTAAACTTTTTTAACATCGTTGGCTGGAATTGTAAGGAGTATGGCCAATGAATGGTCAGTGGGGTCTTTTATACCTCTTTCTTTTCACATGGGAAACACGGCTCTTGGTGTACTTTGTGTATGCATGTGTACATTTGCAATTTGTAGCTACCCAGGAATTAGATGGTTTTCCTTGGTTGTTTCCAACTGATGGTCTCTTTACTTATTTTTTTTTAAAAAGTACTAATATTTATTAGTCCCCAGAGTCATGGCCTGGCCCTACTTTTCATCTATAACATCGGCATCAGGTTTTTAATTTTTCTCTGCTTCAGTGACTGCGTCAGACTGCTATGTGCGCTTGTGGCTGCCCTCTGCTTCAAAGAGAAAGCTTCGGACCAAAACCATCAAGAATTCTGACAGCCCTGTGTGGAATGAGACTTTCTACTTTAGGATCCAGAGAGAAGTTGAGGTAGTAAAAAAATATAGACATTTCACCATTTTGAATATCTGGGAATCCTCAGTTGGCACTGTGTCAATCAACTGTGCTAAATAAGAAGATGCGTTAACAGAATTTACAACTGACTGGTTAGCACAAAACAGTAGACATACGAAGTAGTGTTCCCCTCAGCTAGTTATAGACGTCAATGATATCAATGCCTACCTCAGACCTAGTCCAAATTCCATTTATTTTCACCTGAGAGAAATAAGTACTGCCATAGCATGCTTCATCTGGGCTATTTTGGATGGTTAATTTAGAAAGGGCTTTCCCTCTACTGATTCTAAGGGAACGGTGGAAGAGTTGCTGTGGTGTAGACAGCAAATTTAATCCTACCCTAAGCTGTGTAGTTAAGAGAACTTTGGGGGTGAAGAAATGGAGTAAGTGTGCTCTTTGGATGGGTTATCAGTGTGGTGCAGAGCACCGACATCTTTTCTGTCTGGATAGTGGGAGCTCTCTGTCATAAGTAATATATATCATGATAATTTTCTCAAGGTTGGGTTTAATGATGGTGTTCTGCATTAGCAAACTCCTGAAGGCTTCTGTGCTAGTCAAGCAGCTGCAGAAGCCTATAACCTTTTTACTGTTTCTGTGTCATAGCAGCTCAGTAAGAGTTCCTATTTATTTTCTTCTACTACCAGAACATTTTAGAATTGGCAGTGTGTGATGAAGATCCACTCACCAAAGATGACATGCAGTTCACAGTTCTTTTTAATGTTGCTAGAATCAGACCTGGGGAGTTGTTCCGTGAGACGTTTGCTTTGAAATCAGAGGTAAGGACTGTACAGGGAGAGATCAGCAAGACTTCATTGTCCACATTGGCTTCCACATTAAGTGGGGTTTGGTTCTGCATAAACAGATATCCTATATATGATTATCAATATCTCATAAGAACAGATGTCATTGTGCTGGATTTTTTTGACTTCATTAATCTCTTTTCACAGATTCAGAAAATGAAGCAGCTTCTCTCTCATGCCCACCATCAGTGGGGGAAAAATATGTTAACAGGGAGCATCTGTAAATAGTAATTTTTATCTTCCATAATCCGGATAAATACTTCCTTACCTTCTGGCTTTATTCCACTTTTGCCATGCTTAGAGGACATTTCCTCTTAAATGGCAACTTTTTATTAAAAACACAAAGACAATCCACTCACCACTTGGATTAAATGCTTCCTTCAGGCCTCTTCTGTTGGTGTTCATACTGGGTTTCCTTTTAGGTGATTCGGATTTCTCTAGCCCATAGTAAAGGGACATCCGTTCTGCTAACATCTTTGGTATTCTCTTAAGCAGCCCATGACAGAGAGTTGTCCAGAGATCAAAGCTGGGGTAGGTCTGTGACAACCCCTGGGCTTGACTGAGCTGTGGCTGAGGTATTGCTACATGCTCATTGCAGGAAGGAGATAGTCCGTACCCAAAAGAACAGCTACTTCCCTAATTCTGGAAGCTGTTAACATGGATCTTCCTTGTGACTCTGCAGGCTGGGGCCATGCACTTCTCAGCCAGTGGGTGAGTCACTGGGAAATATAATGATTCAATAACCACCTCAGTCCAGACTACTCTTGCCTATTTCATCTCATCTGAATTCAGTGTGGCTGTGATTTAAATGGTTTGTATGTGGAAATGACACTGGTGTTAGTCACATTTGTTCCTGGGCTTCAATGTCTTTCCCCTGTGCACACCATCTTTGCAGAAAGCCATTGCGTTTCTGTTTCAGTCAAGCTTTCCCTCTCTGGTTGTAACTTTGGAAGTATGTCTATTTCTCCATATCCTACAATGGGAGAACATTAATCTTACGTGCCTTTTGCAAGCCTTCCATTGCAATCGCAGATTTGGAAAGAGGTAACACACAGCTTTTTTAGTAACATTAGCAGAAGAGATGTCAGCCATGGAAGTGCTTTTTAGGTGTGTCTATACTGCCAAAATTTTGCAGCCTCCAATAATCCATATTTATTTTACCTTTTTCTGTTTAGAAAGAGAGCTGCATTAAGAAATGGGAAAGTTTGGAAGTGGAATTCTGGATGGAAAGAATGTGAGTAAAATTCCAAAATTGAAAGGTAGAGATCTGGGAGTAATAATAATATCCCAGAGAAAGAAGAACTTCTTCTAGCTCTTCGTTCCAGCAGTGAGCCAAAAGTACAGTTTCAGGCTTATTTTTTTGCCTTAACTTCCCCAGCTAATTCTGCCTTTCAGTGTGTTTCATACGAATCTTACCTTCTGTTTGACATAGAATCATAGAATGCATTGGGTTGGAAGCGACTTTCCAAGGTCCTCTAGTCAACCCCCCAGCAGTCAGCAGGGACATCTCTTACTAAATCAGGTTGCTCAGAGCCCTGTCAAGCCTGGCCTTGAACATCTTCAGGGACGGGGCCTCCACCACCTCTCTGGGCAACCTGTTTCAGTGTTCCACCACCCTCATGGTAAAGAACTTGTATACAGACATGTATATCCTGATCATGGAAATGTAGCATTGTTGGCAAGATGTGATGACTTGTACACAAGGTACATGTAAAATTTAACAAGAGGTGCTCTTCAAGTTGTTAATGTTAACTGAACAATGCCTAGAACACTGTGCTAATACTACTAATCTAGAAGATTAGAAAGCTTGTCTTGTGTTGTTTTCACAATATATATGTGAATTATAGACAGTATTAGAAAACTCACCCATTAGGTGACAGCTTAATTAAACTGAAAAAACATGCAATCAACAAATAATAGAATTAAGACTATCCCCCTCAAAGTGGTCATCAGTGTTGTCTGGAGAACAAATTCCATAAGATTAACTTTTTCTTTTAAGTGCTATCACAAGTTTGGTTGAAAAACACCCCTTGAGCTACATGTTCACGCGTATTTGAGCTTAGTATTACCAAAAAAAGGAATGTAGTCCAGTCAAAACTAACTGCATGGTTAGAAGAATGAACTGTAAATAAGGCTTCTTAAACATGGAAAAGCTGCAGAAGAAAATCACTGGTGTTCTTGGCTAATATCTCCCACAGTGAAACTCAAGAAAATCTCTTTAAGATGCCTTAAGAGGTGGTATAAGCATCTCCTGCAAATGTGGAAGCAGTCACAGCTGATATATAAAAAAGGACAGAATAAGATGCAGTACTTGGAAACTGGACTTCACAGATTGAGACCAGAAATAAGGGGAACATTTTTCACCATTCAAGTTATAAGGCATGTGAGAGATTCTCACTAGGAAGTCAAACCTAGTTACTTCCATTTAAATACATTCTGCAGCTGAACTAGAAGTTTTAGGGCTGGAAGTGGTGCTTGTTAAAATACCCTGGACTTTGCAGAAAGTCAAAGATTACATACTACGTAACTTTAATGGTCCTTTCAGATATATGGAAGCACTTAGGAATGTGTGTAACATTGTAATGTTTGAGCATTGGCCTTAATGAGAGATGCTGTTAGTAGAGTCTATAGATTACTCATAGTATTAAACAACTACATCCATTCAGTGTCAGACGTAGGTCTTACAGGGTACAATGTCTGGGACAAAGACTTTCTGTTACTTACCTCTGTGTTTTCCAGTCATACATATTAGAGACTCCCATACAGTGGGAGCAAATTCTTTTTTGCCATTCATTTGTGATCAGTCGTAAATTATAATCTGGAACAGTCAGAAATGTCTTTCCTAATAAGTATTTGCAGAATACATTAATAGTAGTCTTTGCTTTCCGCAAGTCATATGGTCATTTGTTAATAGCAGGACATGACTCCACGTAGACCAATATGTCTTTGTTATGCTGTGTCTTTACATATAGCTTTAAGTGTTGGTATTTTGAGGGCCTCTCCTGCCTTTGTTCTTGTTTGTCTGCTACGTTTTGGTTCATATGCTTAGCAGGTGATCATGTATTATGCCTTCTAGAGAGCAAATAGTGATACTATCATCACTATATTCAATTTTAAGCAGGAAAGGTCATAAAACTACTATTTGAAAAAAAATACCAGGTACTCACACAGCTTTTGTTTGTTTTTTTTTGATTCTGTCTTTTCAGTCCTGGCCCTCCAGAGCACCTCATTACCAACGATGTCCTGGTGGTAAGGTTCACATATAAATTCAGCTTGGAGTGACTTTTCCTTCATTTTGATTCTCTCGTTTAACCTCCAGCCATCTGACATTTTATAGAGGGAACAAAATATCTCCAATGATAGATAAGAGCATGGTGTGCATTATAAAGTGCAAGGTGTGGGACAATTCCCATTTGTTATGGCTTAACTGTTGCCCTCTCCATGCAAAAATAGAAGCTGTGTTTCTTGGAGTCCTCAGGTATTACTAATGTCAATATTTTGCCCAGCTGTGGTTTGTTAATGTTGCAGAACACTGTATTTGTTGCTGTTCAAAGTGAAAACTTTTTGTGCTTAATACTACAGTGTTGCACTTGGCAGGAAAAACGAAGGTTATAAAAGGAATGAGTCTGTAGAAGGCACTAGTAAATGCTCAGTGTGCTTATGACTGCAAGGGTATCTAATTAACATATTTTTTGGAAATGAGTTTTTTCATGAAGAATTATTTTAGTCATTGAAACATAGAGTACTTTTTTGGTATTAGTCAGTGTCTGATATATTACCTACCTCCTTGGGCTGGCCCAGCATCCAAGAAGTACAAAGTACTTCATGCCAAGCACTCTGAGCCTGCACATGATTTCCAGATGCTAGCCTTTAATACCCCTAAGGCAAAATAACACATATTCTGTTCTTTCCCCCTCATTTTCTATGTGAGGTATAAGTGCTGTAATGATTGGCATGTGTTGTTCCTGAAATGGCTTGGAAAACTGTCCTGGCATGGGTTATTAAAGGTGAACTGAAATGACTCAGGTGGAGGGTAGGGTGGAATAAATCCATGATCTCCCTGCATCAGGACCAGCAAGAAGATGCCTTGTAGACTAATCACTGCCACAATACACAGAAACTCATCGTCAGGTGTTTTCCTCCACATTTCCTAAATAATTATCAGATATATCATAGAATCATAGAATCATTTAGGTTAGAAAAGACCTTCAAGATCGTTGAGTCCAACCATCAGCCTGACTCTACCAAGTTCACTGCTAAAGCGTGTCCCTAAGCACCATGTCTACACGGCTTTTAAACACATCTGGGGATGGTGATTCAACCACTTCCCCTGTGTACAGCTATTTGGGCAACAGTGTGTTGTAGAGAGTTTCCTGATTTGGGGATAACTAACCTGAATGGGTGTAACAACCTCTAGCAATGCACCACTGTATGGACAAGCTAGTTCCGAAGCAGTGTAACCGGGCTACTGTTCTGAGATAATAAGCTCTGAATTTACTCTTGTGCAGCTGAATTGCTGCTGAGATCACTGCGTTTAGTTGGCTCTGTTATAGGTGGTGGTTGTCTGCATGATGTTTCAGTACTTGCTGCAGATGTGGCATTTGCTATCTTCACGCTTTTCCCCTCCTGTCTTTTACAGTCCCGTGAGGTTTGCTGCTTGGAAGTGCAAGTGGACATTAATGAAAGCAGGAGATATTTGAAAGGTATGCCAATTTTTCTGTGAAGCGAGGACATGACCAAATCAACCCTATCATAGTCATGCAGACCCAGATGGAGGCACTTTAGGATAACAGAGATGACTAAGAACGTTCTAAAGACAATAAGGGGAAGTCCCTGACCTGCCTCCAGTGTAATGCTGATCTCTGTATCTTTTCCCTGAAGCTCTCAAGTTTGGACACAGTAAACTTTGATGGTGGAAATATGAGAGTGCTGACTCTGGGAGCATTCCAAGCTATAGGTTAAAGGCAGGAGTATCGGTTCCTGTGCTGCAGGAGACTTGCCGGTGTGGCAGCTGACGGAGGAGTTACCACAGAGAATGCCTCCAGCAAAAAGTTGGCCAACTTTGTTAGCTATTTTGCCTGAACAGCAGTATTATTCTCTAAACAAATCTATTTTCACTAGAGGGTAAAAATCTTGTGCTTACGGTGCCTGCATCTCATGAGGGAACACAGAAAACTACAGAGGACACGAGTACTTTCTACTTCCATTGCGTGAAGGCTTGGGAGCCAGTTCTAAAAGTCAGGCTGCAGGTAATGGACACTATACGATATCACTGTTCATACCACTTGCATATTTCCAGTGTCATCAAAATAGTAAAGAACTGGATTGTTTCTCTTCTGTGAAAAAAAAAAAACACCTATGTTTTTTGTTCTCTGTAGAAAGTTTCTGATAAGGAAGATGACAATAACAATTTAAGTGACACCTTAACAATACCACTGAAGTTTCTCCCGGTTGGAAATAAAGTGAGAGTAACCCTCCCTGTAAGACATGTAAGTTCTTCAGCATTTATATATCTTTTGGAGAGAAGAGAAGAGTAACCCTCAGTGTTTAACACCATAACACACACACACACAAAATCAATTAGTAAGTCTGAGTGAGGGTTCTGTACAGATACAAGTTTTCTGTGAAAAAGGTTAGTTTTCTCAAATAAATATCAATTTTCTGTCAATAAAAATCAATATTTTCGGAATTATGAATTCATTCTGGCCAGATTTGGGTGCAATTCAGGCCAACCTGTGCTGTGCTTACACAGTTAAAGGAAAATATTCAGTAATACCCCTAACAAGGCTTTGGGATGCCCTATGGCTCTTTATTAAGCCTGGGTGGCTAGCTCAGTCTATCTACCTAAGTTTTAGATGGCTAGAGTTAGATGAGTTGAATCTTACTCTCAGAGAACAATTCTGTCACATTCTTCAATGTGCACAGTCATGGTGGTAACTGGTGGAGAGATACAACTCTAAGTTGGTTTAAAAGCAGTAGTAATGCTGCTGTGTGGCCAGATGAATCTGGTAACAACAGCCAGACATCCTTTCCCAGACCTTGCAGCACATGAGAGGCAAAAATAGGAGAAGAATTTCTCAGCAGCCTTTCCTGTAAAGAGAAGGGAGAATGAATGTCTGCTTTACCACTAGTGATTCCCCACCCCTCTGTTTGGACTCTCTTTTACTTCCAGTAGCTTTTTGGAAGGATGTCGTGACTTCTATTTCCTCTTCTATAACTGTCTTTGTCTGGCTGCTGTTCTTCATCCTCAAGATGAGGATGGCAATGTGATCCTGCTGCTGGGTTAGCGTGGCTCATGGAGGTATATTCACAGTGAGGAAGAAATTCTGACTCCTCCTGCCTCTTTTTCTTCTCTCTACTATGTGTTTGGTGTGTAGTTGCTTTCCTTCTTTTTCCCATCACAGTGTTCCAAACAACTGCATGCAGGGTGGTAGTGGTGGGGCATTCCAGGAGGCAACAAAAATCTGGATTTCAACACTTTTCCCCAGTCATTCATGTTCCTGCTCTCATTTCTTTGTTTACAGAATGTGCCACTGCAGTTATACCTCCAACTAAATGAGTGGTAAGAGGACTGTTCTTTTTTTCTCTAAAGGTTTTATTGCTCTTTGAACTGTGAATTCTAGAACAGAGTATCATTTATTTAGATACAAGATGCGTAAGATTAGAGGCGAAATATAACAAAAAGTGAAGTCACTAGGAAAGAGTCACCACAACAGATCAGAGTTAAATGTCCTTGGGACAAAAGAGTCATGGCCACATAGAAAAAGAAAAAAGAAAAAAGAGAGTTTCAAACAGTGTGGAACTTTGTCACTGGGTGTCCTTTGTGTCAAAGAACCAAAGACTGAGATTGGAGACTTCTTCAAAAAGGGCATTTAGCAGGAAGAAGGCAGAGGGAAAAGGGAATTTGAAATAGGTAAAACTCACAGGTATTCTTAAGAAAATAGATTTCTGCCTGTGGTGATATCAATAGAAAGACGCACTAGCTAGGGAAGATGAAATATTATGCTGTAAAATAATGAGACAGACAACAAATAAACCAAAATTATTTGAACATGCTTTTCATTTTGCTGTTTCTGTATAAAATCTGTGGTACAAGTCCCCAGGCAAGGCCTTGTTAGGTTCAAGTCACCCTTTGCTCAGAAATGACATGAAGCAGAAATAGAAGGGATTCAGCTTACGAAGCTAACTGAAAGACACAAAGAAGTCTTTCTTTTTTCATATGTGCTATCCTTGCCTTTTACTGGCAGTAAAACTGCAGAAAATAAAGAGGCCACATAGAAGCAAAGCAGCTGATTTCTTTGAAACCGGAAGCTGCATTACTCTTTCTAAGTCTGAACAGTGAATAATTATTTTTTATTATATTTAGTAGACCGTAGTTGCTGAAAATAGATCTGTATAGATTTTAAGCACCTACACCTCTGGATTTATTTCTGTTTCAGCACAGAAAAACTAGATGTGCGCTTAGGGTATGATCTGTGCAGAGAAGAACAAGAATTCTTGCTAAAAAGGAAGAGAGTGGTTGCCAGTGCCCTGAGAGGGGTTCTTCATCTGCAAAGAGATCTACATGGACATGAGGTCTGTGAGTTGGAATCCAAGCATGGGGTGTGAGTCTAGTGAATTAGGATTGGCACTACTCCTCACAAAATTTCTAGTAGTATTTGCATGTTGATGACAAACCCATTGATTTGGATGGCAGCAGAAGAGAAGTTCTCAGTGTGGCATACCCCATACTCAGCTCAGCCATTCATACTCATTCAGCCATTTCAGCTCAGCCATTCATATCTCCCTTCTTTTCAATGGGTCAAATTCCCAAGCATGTAATACCCTGCTTTTCAAAGCCAGAGTTTCCAGCAGTGTGATGCAGTGGGTCAGTGAGATATGAGGCATTGGTACGTCATGTGAGACACAGCCTAGCCAGACAACCCAAACCAGGTAGGAAATGAGGAGTGTTTGAAATTCACCTCACATAGATATTAATGAAATCATTGTAATCTCCCTTCGTTAGGCCTACCTTTCTTTTTTTTTTTTCAGAACATTTTTCACAAAAAGTCAGAATTCTTTAGTGTGGAGAAAGAGCATTTTCAAACAAGCTTCAGCTGAAGTATGTTTTGTTGCCAGATTCAGGGTGAATTTTTAAGTGACCATTTATTTTCTTGCTGGAATTGTATTTGTTGAATGGATGCTGTCCAAAGAGTCATTTTTTTTGCTTAACATATTTTTTTTAAACTTTGTTCAGGACTTCCTTGAATCCATTCTTACTTACATTTATTGCAGGTTTTGTTCTTTATAATAAAAATCATATAATTATCTGTTATTAATCACTGCAATTCCAATTATAAAGAAGAAAGGGAAGACAGAAAGTTAAAATCACTGCATATTCCAACTCACCCAAGATTTGGGGTTAAAGGAACACACTGAGTATCAGGAGATGAATTTAAAGAAGGTACTGGCTGAATGTTGATTTAATTTCATTGTCCTCCAATGAAGTCTGCTGAGGAAATTATGAGAGCTGTATTTAGACTTTTCCAAGTAGGCAAGTGAGTAATTTTTTGAAGGTACTACTTGTGTTTTGAACAGGTCCCAGTAATAGCTGTTATGGCAACAGGCGGAGGCCTCAGAGCAATGTCAGCTATGTTTGGCCACCTCTTAGCTCTTCAGAAGCTAAATCTGTTGGACTGTGTTACCTACGTCACCGGGGCTTCTGGCTCGACGTGGTGCGTATAGAACATGAGATTTGTATTTGGAATGACTGTAGCACTACATTTCCATGCATCTCTTTCAAAGTCTTATATTGATAATATGTGAATGTAATTCCCTGGTCAAGCTATTACTGTTGTCTCTTGGTCATAACTTCAGCTTAGGCTTGCTGATTCTCTTCTTTGATGAAAGTGGCTGGGTAAATATAGTAATTTTCCAGAACCATCTGAATAAATGGATGATTTTCTCACATTTCTGTTCTTCAGGACCCTAGCAGACCTGTATGAGCATGCTGACTGGTCACAGAAGTCTCTGGAGGGCCCGCTTAAGGCAGTAAAAGAACAAGTGACAAAATGCAAGCTCAACCTTATGTCTATAGAGCATCTGAAGTATTATCACAAGGAACTTGCTGAAAGGGCAAAAGCAGGACACGTGTCATCTTTTACAACTCTGTGGTCACTTGTTCAGGAAATGTTCTTACATGAACGGGTATGTACATGGTCCTGCTCCATTTGAGAAACATCCACTCATTTTCTTTAGAGCTTTACTCTTTGAGGGCATGACATAAAGTGTTGAACAAATCCAAATTGACTGAGGTATCAAGATGTGATTTGTAAACAGTGACAGAGGATCTTGTAGCCTGGATTTTCCAGGGTAGCTAATGGTTTGAAGGTGCCTCTGTACTATGGTGCCCGACAGCTAGGAACTTCAGTAAGCAAACTTTCAGAAAGAACTGAGCAATCCCCCCTGAAAAGTCAGGTCTTTTAAAGTCTGTTTCTAGTTGGACGCTTAAGAGCTACAGTAACCTGTCCTCATGTGAACATTAGTCTCAGCCTTAGTAAAGATCAACAGCAACATCCTTCTCTCTAAATTGGAGATATGGATTTGATGGGTGGACGGTTCTGTGGATAAGAAATTGATTGGATGGTTGCATCCAGAGGGTAGTGGTCAATGACTTGATATCCAGATGGAGATCAGTGACACGTGGTGTCCATCAGGGGTGCATACTGGGACCAGTGCTGTTTAATATCTTCATCAGTGACATAGACAGTGAGATCAAGTGCACCCTAAGCAAGTTTGCAGATGACACCAATCTGAGTGGTGCAGTTGACACACCTGAGGGATAGGATGCCAGCCAGAGGGACCTGGACAAGCTTGAAAAGTGGGCCTGTGTGAACTGCATGAGTTTCAACAGGGCCAAGTGGAAGGTCCTGCACCTGGGTCAGAGCAATTCCCAGTCTCAATACAGGCTGGGGGATGATGGGATTGAGAAGGACTTGGGGTTACTGGTGGATGAAAAGCTGGACATGAGTTGACAATGTGCGCTCACAGCCCAGAAGACCAACCGTATCCTGGGCTGCATGAAAAGAAGTGTGACCATCAGGTCAAGGGAACTGATTCTGCCCCTCTACTCCGCTCTCTTGATACTCCACCTGCAGTACTGTGTCCAGCTCTGCAGTCCTCAGCACAAGAAATAAATGAAGCTGTTGGAGTGAGTCCAGAGGAGGCACATGAAAATGATCAGGGAGCTGGAGCACCTTCCCTGTGAGGAAAGGCTGAGAGACTTGGGGTTGTTCAGCCTGGAGAAGAGAAGGCTCTGGGGAAACCTTATGGGGGACTTTCCGTACTTAAAGGGGGCCTACAAGAAAGATGGAGACAGACTTTTTAGCAGGGCCTGTTGTGACAGGACAAGGGGTAGTGGTTTTACACTCTAAGAGGGGAGACTGAGAATAGACAGAAGGAAAAAAATTTTCACAATGAGGCTCGTGAAAAACAGGCACATGTTGCCCAGAGAGGTGGTAGATGCCCCATCCCTGGAAACATTCAAGATCAGGTTGGACGGGGCTCTAAGCAACCTGATCTAGTGAAGATGTTCCTGCTCACTGCAGGGAGGTTGGACTAGATGACCTTTAAAGATCTATTCCATCCAAAACATTCTATGATTATATTATATTAATGAAGAGGTTACTAGGTATCAAAAAGGCAACCAGGAAGGAAAGTACAGGAACAGGAAAGAAGAGGTTTCTTATAAAAACATGACTCACAAATTCCTCTGGGTTGTAAAACATCTGTTGTCTATCCATACTCAGGTAGATTGTGTCAGGCTTTTTGCCTTGTGCTCTTCCAGAGGTTTGATGTGATTTTTTTTTTTTTTTAATCTCTTTGATTAGCCAAGAAAGTACAAACTCACAGACCAGCGCAAGGCATTGGAGCATGGACAAAACCCGTTGCCTTTCTATGCAGTCCTCAATGTGAAAGAGGAAAAGTTCAGTACTTTCAAATTTAGAGGTAAGTATTCCTAGAGTTTCTTCTGACTCTGAGTAGGGACTAAAGAGGATTTGGAGGGAAGGTGCATGTATGTGGAGAGTAAAAGGGGAGTATGTTTGTTGCTTGTCCTGACTCAGTATTCATATTTTAGTAAAATCTTTGTGTTTTTTTGTAAGCTGCTGGGTGTTGATTAGAAAGAGCAGATTTGCTGGGTAACATCCTCAGGCAAAAACAGGGCATTTCTGAAGAGCTGGGCTGAAGTTCTAGTTTTGCTGTGGACATTGTGAGTGAGTGTGGGCAAGTCGTGTCATCCTTTTCTGCCTCAGTTCCACACCTATAAATAGGCTTTGATGGTTCCTTAGTTTGTAGAGCTGCTGTGAAAAGTGACAATGTCGCTTGTGTAAGTAGTACACTGATGAGGGTATGAAAATGGAGTGGAGTAGGACTGCTAGATGGGTGTGATATGACACCCTTTAAATGGACACAGGCTACATTCAACAAAAGGTATTGAAATAAGTGGATACTGGAAAGAAAAAACAGTACTTACATTTGGTTAGGCTTATAGCTACTGTTCTACTGCAATACCTGTACAGGACAACTTGAGTCAGGAGACTGCATGGCCATGTCCACACGGTGATACTTCCTAGTTAGAAGCTGATGTGTTTTCAGGCCGCTTTGTTATATCATGTAGACTGACAGATTTGGGTTAGTACAGGTTTCATGCCAGTCATTCCATGCAGGTTGGATCACACATTTCATGCTCTTGATTTGGAGAGACAGCTGGGATCCCAGATTCTTTAATACATATCTCTAAGCTCTTGAAGCTAACATTAGGCTCTTTCTGAGGTGAAAAAGCTATTTCTTTTTGTATGCAAATCGTCTTTCAGTTTGTATGGAACTAGACAGTGTTGTTTGCAATACAAAGCTAGTGGTAGTGCAGAGCTGCTGAGACATGCAAGATCCATGGAGCTTGTGGGTAGCTTTATCCACAGGGGAAGGTTTTGTTTTCCTTATTTTTATTACAGTAAACATGCCAGTTGTCAATTCTTTTGTAGAGTGGGCGGAGTTCTCTCCTTATGAGGTGGCCATACCAAAATACGGAGCTTCCATTCGTTCTGAGTATTTTGACAGTGAGTTCTTCATGGGAAGGCGAGTGAAGAAGCTGCCAGAATCTCGGATCTGCTATCTGGAAGGTGACCTAGCAGGGCAATATAGTTAACCCTAACATGGTAGAAAGCATGGTGCTAGCGAACCACTGCTCTGTGTACAACACACCTTGCCAGCTGGTCTTCTCTAGGTCTTGATTCAATGGGCTTTTTACTCCTTTTGTACACTTTTGCTCTTTGTAAAGCTTCTTTCCTCCTGTCCTTCCTTGTAACCTGGGCAGATTTGGGAAAGTTGTGGCATGATTCCCCTTCCCATTTTCTGAACCAAACAAGAAGGTGGAGAAGGCAAGTTTAGGAAATAATAAGCCTTCCTTCCCTGACCAGTCATCAACTCTTCAACTTCATCAACTATATTTCTAGACAACACATTGCTGGGGTAGAATTGGAAGGAGCTGAAAATAAAATATTGCTGGTCTAGAACAACCCACAAAGGTTGTTCTGAGCTTTGTGGTTTGAGGATGGTGTCACTAATCTTCCCTGACCATCAGGATGAAGGAGCCCTTTAACCTCCAGCAACTGCTTTGACTAGCTGTTCTGCCTCTAAAGGTGAAGAAATGGGGAAAAGCATCTAGTAAACGAATCCATCTGACCCTGGCAGATTTTAAATCCTTGTCAGAATTTTAGCTCTTGATACCAAAAACAAGGGTCCAGTGGAGATAAAAATTGCATTTCTCTTACTATGAAATCTTCTAGAGATTAAATTTGTTCCTCATGTGAGTGCCTGGCATGGAGCTTAATGACAAAGGATAGTTCTTTCTTTTCCAAAAGCAGACTCACATGTGGAGCCAATTCTATTTTGATCCAGGACCAGCTGAACTCCACAGAAACAAAAGAGGCCTGAAAGGAAAACATGGGTCTCAGACCAATTAAAAGAAGAAATTAATTTAAAGAAGGGCTTTATAAGTTTTCACCATGCTTTCAAAGGTTGCTTTCTTTCACAAGTATGCAGCAAACATTCTAAAACATTGAGTGACTGATACCTCTTAATTTGTTACTCTCTACTACACCGTGAATGGTCTGTGTGTAGTTATCTCTTGAGGAAGAGCACTGAAGTGGTGACACCATTATGTTTGAACTCTGTGAGACCCACCGCTTAAGCTGTGTCATGACAGGGTCAGTTCATGTGGACAAACAATATGTAACATGGATACTTGTAATGGCCAGTGGTCAACATGTGATGGAGCAGTATTTTTCCCATGTGGTTTGGCTTGCAGGTCTTTGGACAAACATCTTTACTAGGAATTTGCTGGATGGCTTGTACTGGTCCTCAAATTCAAATGAATTCTGGGAACGATGGGCCAAGGATATGGTAGATATAGGTAAGAGTTTCAAAATCAATGTTTTTCTCCAGACAGTGCTTCAGGAGAGGGTTAAGAAAGATAAACTATTGCTACTCTTGTGAATAATCTCCCTAAATTGCTGCGTGTTGTGTTGCCTCACTGTGGATCTTCCAGCATGATTTTTGCCTGTGTCAGAATGATTGCTGTGTGATGTTTTTGTTTTAATTTATTTTATGTTATTTTATTTTACCCCAGAGTTCATGCTAGTTCTAAATGTTTTTCATTTAAAATTTGCTTGTGGTCTGTTAAATGACTCCTCCCGTGACTGCAAAGGAGAAGGGTGGCTTTTACTCGTAGGCAAAAGTACAAAGCCAGTGTGTCATTTGAAAGAGTAAAAGACAAAGCTGTGCTTGCTTTAAACAAAACCAACAATCTCTTGGTTCAAATGGGATTGGTCAGGTGCATATGTTTTCAAGCAGACTGCAAGAAACAGGGTGGGGAGGGACCTGCAGGAAGAAAGCAAGGGCAGCTAGCCGGTAAAGGTGCCCAACAGAACAGTTTTTTCTCACAATTCCTTCTCCATTTCAGAAAGACATTCCCCTGAAGAAGAAATCACTGCCATCGAGCCTCCGTCTTGTTTGTCAGGGAAGTTGTATGAAATGTTTCAGGACATTATGACCAAGCGTCCACTACTGGCAAAGTCTCATAACTTCCTGAGAGGCTTAGAATTTCATAAGGATTATATCCATCAGAAAAAATTTATTGACTGGAAAGGTAACTGCAACAAAGAGTTAGCTGCAGTGTGCAGGTAACATCTTAGATTTTTTTGGTTTTAGACTTTGGAAATCTCACATTTAGAGATATTTTTCTCAGGGTTTGGAAATCTACTGAGATGGAACTGTGTTTCTTTACACATTGAACATCTGTTTCTTTAGGGTAACAGATTAAAATGAACTAGTCCATGGGCCACTCCTCCACCTCCTGAAGATGCCTATAATTTGTGTCAAAGCATGCTCTTCTACAGGCAATTTGTCACTCTGCATAGGTACAGTAGTCAAAAGATTCAGAAAGAGTAGAATCTTTTGAGGTCAAGAAACAAAGGTAACACTGGATAGCAGGTTATTACGTGGATCGGACGAAGAAAAGGACACTGCTGCAAGCATGTGGTTGCCCATATGTGTGGTATTTCTTCCTGATGATTTCTCCATCCAGAGACCTCTCTTCAACCTTTCAGAAACAGAAATACCAAGATCCAACAACAGAAAGTTAAAGCCACATAGGTTTAGAGTGTATATATTAAACAAACACAACGTGTAGACTTGATCTGTAAATTGAACGGGAATTTTCTGTGGCCTGTGCTCTGCAGGCAGGCAAAGTAAACAGTCATGGTAGTTTTACCTCAAAATCCGTGAAACAATCTGTGAAATGATAGCAAGGTGATGGAGCTGATGGAGCAAGCCTCCATGTAATCCCAGAATCCTTATTTATTCCATGAGCATGTAGCAGCATGGGAGGACCCCACATTATTATGGCTAATGTGACTTCAGCAGGAAAACACACGTTCTCTGCCTCCTCTGAGCCCTTCTCTTTGGCAACTTGTGCTTTTTCTCCCCCGCTTCGTGCAAGTTGCAACACTTTTTGTTGCTGGCTGCCATTACTAAATGGTTTGCTGACAATAGCAAGAGATGGTGGAGCTTTTGTTGTGGATTAAGGCAGAGCCCACAGTGTGCTAAGTGCTTTCAAAACGTTCAGTGAGAAAAAGGTCTGTGTCCTGAAGGAGCCTGCTCTAATAAAAACAAGTGACAGAGGGAGAAAACCAGTAGCATAAGCACCCCTCAACCAGGGTGAGAGAAGAAGCAAAAAAGTAGCTTAAGAAAGTGGACGAAGAGTCAAATTATCGGTCAGTAAATGTTAAAAAAAAAGAATAATTCTTACATTTGCTGATTTTGTAAAGGCTAATCAGTAGAAGCAAATTTCAAGGAGGATTTGGAGGAAATAAGCATAAGGACACTAAAGACTACCCCAAGGTAGATATTCTACAAATAAAGCAAAATAAGTGGAAACTGTGAAGTCTGGAAAATTGAAACTGAGAGTCTGAAGTGGGAAAAATTAGCAGATTTTGTATCCTCTTTTGGCCCTGCATGAGACCAAGCTAAAACTAGGTATGGATCCATCTCCAGGGGCAAGAGGAGATGCCAGTGCTGTGAGCAGAAATGATAGTCTTGTGGTAGGTGAAGTCACCAGAACACAGCTGTGTTTTAAAGGCTTCCCTCCAGCTTGTGTTATCTGATACATTAAAACAAGACTTTAAATGCCATGTGGAAAGCCTGATTTTCATGGCAAGAAATTTGAGAAGCCATAGCCTGGAATTAGTGTAATGCATTTACAGTAGGGTTCATGCTTTCAAGGGAACTTTTGAGGCAGGACTTCTTTAAAGTTCCTTTTTGGGTGTGGGATGGAAGAAGAGGCTCTCCAAAGGAAATACGTATTTCTCATTAGCATATCCCAGGATGATAAATGCTGCACAGTTCCATCTCCGTGATAAGAAAATGGGGGTAGCTGAATTTCAGCTAAAAATATTCACCAGGCCAAATAAAACTAACAAGTATGCTCCATTTCTTCTGTGAGAGACTGCAAGCAAACGTCTCTCATTACAGCGGAATCTGTGAATTCCCAGCAGCCATGAATGCTAAAATAAGCAAATAATTTTGTAAAGCCCTGACAGTGAGAGAATGGAAAAAATACGAGTTATTACTTCAAACTGCTGTCAAACATTCCAGGCTATGGAACAAGCTGGAGTTATTCTGCATGGCTTAAATCAGCTCTACAGAATGAGGCCAAGGAGGCAGAGAGATCGAAAGAAGTGAAATGCTGGAACTTACCTGCAGTATTTCTGTGATCAACAGTTTCTTAAAATACCTAAGCACAAATGATCTAGGGCTCAAGGGGTCTGCTCTGGGCTTTTCTACCTTATTTTGTGAACTTGAGCAACACTCTTAACCTGCTATTTTGATATTTCAAACCATGGCAAAATGTTTTTTATTCCATGTGGTTAGAAACGGAATCAGGGGAAGAATGGTGATTTGCTGTCTACAGGGCAGGCTGGTTGCTAGCAGAAAAATCTGAGTCTAGCTATCAGAAAATGGCTTTAGATCCCAACTTGCTAGTGGTATAATCCCCTTTTGGCTCTTTTTGGCATTAATCTGAGGTTTATCTAATTCGAGCAATATTTTAAGCTGGCAGGGGATGCTGTGGGCATGACTACATGACGTGGTATCTTTTTATTGCAGCATGGCTAAGATAATTTATGAGAGATCCCTGGAAGCAGGTTGAAGTCAGATTTTCCACCCTGGGAGAGGAGTCTAATCCTCAGAATGCAAAAACCAAAAAAAGTGCAGTGCAAAAGTGCAGTGACATACTGCATTTGTTAGATATGTTGCTACACTGTGAAACTGCTTTTGTTGTTTGCATTTTTCCCAGTTATTAGAGGGAAAAAAATCAGCTAAAGTCTGTATTCTGTGGAAAATCACTCCCCAGAGCAGCTGTGAGGCTGGTGGAGTCTGTGTCTCACCTGTCCTCTGACAGACTGCCTCACAGCCTGCCTTTGGGAGTGTGCCTGTGGGAGTAGGGTACCGGGCCAGATGTGTGCAGATGTGCGGTTTGGAGGGTGTGCTCCTGAGGCCACGTTTGTGGGCTCGCAATACGGAGGGAGCTGAGCCTGGTCTTAACATGTAGCATAGACAGAATTACTGACTCCTCCTTCCCTACCAATGCACCACTAACTGTTCAAAATGTTTTTCAGACACCGTGCTGGACGCTTTCCCTAACAGTCTGACACCGCTGCAGAAATATCTTTGCCTGATAGATGTTGGCTATTTCATCAACACCAGTGGTGCGGCACTTTTCAAGCCAGAGCGGAATGTAGATGTCATTATCTCACTTGATTATGGTTTGGGGAATGTGTTCAAGGTGAGAAGATTAACATGTTCTGCTCCTTGCAGCCCTGGTAAATCTGTTCTTGTGTCATTAAAACTTTTAAGTAAGTGGCTGTCTAAGTCTTGATCATATACTCCAAGGCAAACCAGTCACCATATCTTGGAGGAGAAAATAAACTTCCATCAAAATCAGAGCTAAGGAAACTGTTAGGCGCTTTTCTCTTCCAAGGATCCTTAGGGAATTGCAGCAACAATTGGTTGCTGGAGACCTCACCTTGATCTCTCCTGATCTTATCTTCATGACAAATTCTAAATGTGCATTTTGGTCATTCCCTCTGGCTGTAAAAAAATAGGGTAGTAAGAAGCATCTTCTGAGTTGTGGTGAGTGGTGGCAGAAAGTAGGGTTATACTGTGGCTACTTTGGGCTACATATTCATTGCAGAGTGATGCTAGGGACTGAATTAAGTTGTCATAGTATTTCTATGATACCTCTGTAAACCTGATTCTTGGCATAGTGTTAGCTTTAAGGCAATGATGTTCTGTGTCCACAGCAATTAGAGATGACATACAAATATTGCAAGATACAAAAAATCCCATTCCCCAAAGTGGAGATAAGTGAAGAAGAAGAGAAGAACCCAAAGGAATGTTACGTGTTTGCAGATGCTGAAGACCCCAGAGCACCCATAGTAATCCATTTCCCCTTGGTGAATGACACCTTTAAGGAATTCAAGGAGCCTGGTAAGTTCAGTCAACTAAACTGTACTTTCTAGTTGAGTTTGGGCCATTTGTCTTCCCACGGCATTCCTCCTCTGTAGCAATAATTTTAAGCGAGGACACAGCCGTTGTGTGAGTGAGACTGTCCTGTCTCCTACTCATCATGGTCATACATGTATCCTTGCCTCTTCCTTTGGGCTATGGATGAGCATGCCCACTCATCTCTCACGCAAAGTTAGGTTACTGCATTCAGCTCAAAGTACATGAGTTTCCACCATGGCAGAGGAGAAGGATGTGTCTTTTCCTGTTAACCTAGTCACGTGAACCTTCCCACCAAAACCAGGATTTTTGTTCCATATATACCAAGTGAAACTGTAGCTGTCATCCAGTAAACCAAGATGCGACAGAGGTAGCTGAGGCAGGTCCACATCTCTACTGATTAGTCTTCACATACTGCTCAAGAGGCAGGTTAGCAAACCACAGCAGATTCAGTGATGTTGAGTAAGACACAGGACAGAACAAGGCCTTAAGCCGCACCTCACATTGCAAGGCATACTGGAGAAGGCAGCACTTGCAATGGTAAGATGTTGGGGAAAAAGTAGGGCCAGAATTCCTTCTCAGTCTAGAAGAGACCGAGAACATCTGCCAACCGCTTCTTCCCTCGCCTTCTCCAAGTCAATTTAAGACCTAGCAGTAAGCAAGCAGGCTGGGCACTGGTTGCTTCTGTCATGTTCTCATGCCTTTGTGCCAACCACCATCTACATGGAGAGGATGAGCAAGTCTCTCCAGCAATAAGAACAATGATGTTTGTGGCCCAAGAGTCAGAGAAGAAGGAGCAGTCACATGGCTGCTACAAGTAATTCTGTTGTGAACATGTTCAGAAAAATAAATAGTAGGAGGCAGAGGGGATGCAATATTTAGTTGGCATAAGGGTAAGAAGCATAAAAGTTACTGATTGTCCTACCTTGGCCTAGCTGTTGTATGGGGTTGGTACAGGCATTGTGGGAGAAGGAGGTTACTCTCTTTACTAAAAGACAGTGAATAGGAAGTGCTGCCAGAAAAGCTCTGTTAGTCCGTGGTGTACCCAAAGGAAAGCTCACAGAGAAGGGCCTTGCCAAAGAGCTTTGCACATGAATTTGACAGCCCTGTGCATGTAATTAACAGACAGCAAGCTAAATTTCTCAGGTGACACTGCTCATATCCTTCCTCCCTTTCCAGGGAATTCAACAACAGATACGGCTTTCCTTTGGGAACATATGCAGTTGAATTGGTTCTGCATGGAGGCCTAGCAAGCCCTGAGCAGTGGGGTCTGCCCTCAAGTGTTGTCTTCGAATGCAGGCATGAAGCAGTGAAGGTCATGTTAGAATGAGAGAACTTCAGTATAGACTAGGTTTTCCCAACAGCTTGTGGAATACTCTGCAAAAACGAGGCAGGCGGTATCTTGTTGGTAGCTCTGCTGTCTGACTTCCTTAACCTGAGACCTTTCTCTTTGCTGGAGCTTACAGCAATGAACCCTGAAGTATCTCACACACCACCTTTTGAGTTGTTGAGCCATAGGGAGCTTATGCCCTCCCTCTCTATTGCTCAACACAGCAGATGGAGCATTCACTTTCCTTCCAGCTTTACCCAAAATTATATCCTGGTACTGGCACCACAGGAAAATGAATATCTCTGAGAGAACATTTGGGGAAGGTTATGGACAGCAGTAAAACAGGTTTAACCTGTAAAGCTCTTTCTCTGCTGTGACGTTCACCAGTGCTCGAAGAATACGTGCAGTAAGAGATACACCAATAAAATCAAGTTTAGAAACTCTATGGATGAACAGAGGAGATACCCATTAGAACAAACTGGGCTTGCTTGGTGGAGGTTGGAGCTGACCCTAATTGCAATGCACAGTGAGATATAGCCATTGAGCTGTGGCTAGCACGTAAAACAGGGGAGTGGTTTGGAGTGTCTCTGAATGAAAGATGGATGAGATTATGGAAAGCAAAGCAGCTGCTGCAGCTGCTCAGCGCTCCAGGCCCAAATTCATGAGCTGTGATGCTCACCTGCACGTCTCTGAGCAGCCGGTGATTCATCAATCAAGCTGACAACCAGCAACTGATGTGGATGGTTGCGGGAGGAGGGACCTTGGCAACCTGCTTGTGTGGATTTCAAGTTTAACAGTGGAGCTTTTCATTCCTAGATGCCTGGGAGACACCTTGGGGAATGTGGGTACTTCTTTTTCTTGCTTTTAACTGTTTAAATTCTAGGAAAGAGAGACAGCTTGTGAAGTGCCCATTTACAATGCAACTCTAAACTGTGCTTCTGTGTGCTTGAAGCAGATGCTGCTGCATCTGTATGTGGGTGGGTAGCACAAATAGGGCTCTCTGAATAGTGGGAGGCTCAATGAAACAAAACCTGGACATTTTTAATACAACCACTTCTAGTGACAGCCTGTGCCCAGCACCCTGTGGTCACACTGCCCGGAAACCATTAGGTTGGACTAAAACCTGCTATGTCTCAAGTAAAATTCATGTGTCATTTTCATGCGGTCCTGGTGGACCTCATAAGGAATATATCAGCAGTCTGTTTGTAGTCATCTCACAATACATTTGTGGTTTGGGCATATTTGGTTCAGACTGCAAGGAGATGGTAGAATCATAGAATGGTTTGGGAGGGAAGGGACCTTCCAAGGTCATCTAGTTCCAACCCTCCCTGCAGTCAGCAGGGGCATCTCTTACTAGATCAGGTTGCTCAGAACCCCATCAAGCCCGGCCTTGAATGTCTCCAGGGATGGGGCCTCCACCACCTCTCTGGGAACCTGTTCCAGTGCTCCATCACCCTCATAATAAAGAACTTCTTCCTAATGTTCAATCTAAAGCTACGCTTCTCTAGTTTAAAACCATTGTCCCTTGTCCTAGCACTACAAGCCCTTGTGAACAGTCCCTCTACAGCTTTCCTGAAGGCACCCTTCACTGGAAGGCTACTGTAAGGTCTCCTTGGAGCCTTCTCTTCTCCAGGCTGAACAGCCACAAGTCTCTCAGCCTGTCTTCATAGGAGAGGTGCTCCAGTCCTCTGATCATTTTTGTGGCCCTCCTCTGGACCTGCTCCATCAGGCCTATGTCCTTCTTGTGTTGAGGGTTTCAGAGCTGGACACAGTACTCCAGGTGAGGTCTCACCAGAGCAGAGTAGAGGGGCAGAATCACCTCTCTTGATCTGCTGGCTATGCTGCTTTTGATGCAGTCCAGGATGTGATTGGTGTTCTGAGCCACAAGTGTGCACTGTTGGCTCATGTCCAGCTTTTAGTCCACTAGTACCCCCAAGTCCTTTTCTGTAGGGCTGCTCTCAATCCCATCATCTCCCAGCCTGTATTGATAGTGAGGATTGTTCCCACCCGAGTGCAGGACCTTGCGCTTGTCCTTGTTGAACATCATAAGATTCATATGGGCCCACTTCTCAAGTTTGTCTAGGTCCCTCTGGGTGGCATCCTGTCCCTCTGGCATGTCAACTGCACCACTCCGGTGAAAAAAACAGAGGAAAAAAAAAAGTAACTCTAAACATTTTATAGGAGAATAAATATGAGGCTGCTGAAGTCCCTGGTGGAGGTAATTAGGGTGTCCTTTCAAGCAAAAAGATTGACCTAACAGGGAGGATGGATGTTGGCAATTTCAAGAGGTTGGGTTAACCTGAGGCTGAGTTGAAGGAGTGGAAGGATGAGAGGCTGATGTGGGGTGCTCTGTTCCCTCTGCACCACCACACTCTGCAACAGGCAGTCCTGTGTGGTTTGCATCACAAGGCCTCCTTCTATGTACTAGGTTGTCCACTCACTCTAGGTGGCAGATATGCTTTCGTCACCTTTAATTGAGGTCTGATCATGGATTTTGAAAGGTGTTCCAGGTGTGTGGCTTGTCTGAGAGTCAGACTTACAGGGTCTGGGCAAGGATGTGGACCTGGAGGCAAACTGCCAAGGAATGACTGTCTGCAGGGGCAGGGTGAGGGTCAAGGTAAGGACTTCTGCCAGCCCTGCTGAGGTCTGAGCTTTAGCATAAGGGAGAAGGAGGAGAGGCTGGGAAAACTAACCAGGAATGGCTCTTTCAAGCTGTGGAGGGGTGCAATCTTTCCTGGAGACTATTTTTGTGGGTTCTGCCAAGTAGGTCAGTCTCCTCCAACACCATGTGGCTTGTGCTCCAGATTCAGCTCACTGTGGTGGCTTTTGTATTTCTCTGCAGGTGTAAAGCGCTGTGCCTCAGAGATGGAAGAAGGCAAAGTAAATCTGGAGAACAACTGCTCACCATATTACCTCATTAGGCTAATCTACTCCTCCGAAAATTTTGACAAACTTGTGAACCTGAGCAAATACAACATCCTCAATAACAGAGACCTGCTCCTCCAGGCAATCCGGAGTGCTGTAGAACGGAGGAGAAGCAGCAGGACTGGGAGTTTCCCCAGCCACTCTGGAGCTGGATACCGCTAAGGCTGGGTTTTTGCACTGTTCCCCACTGAAGGCTACGACAGTCACATTACAGCACATGACAGTCACACTATAACATGTCATAGTCATATTGCAACACACCACACTGCTCGTTGTTTGCAGGAAACTGAGGAAACCTGTACATTTCGCATCTTGCCTTGTTCAAGTTCCTAGCTTTCAAAAGGGTTTATTTAATCTCCTTCCCTCCAAGTTTTCAGACCATGAGAGCCTCACATTGTGGTCTCACTTGTTAAGAAATTAAGGTCCTAGTTAGCAGAGACCTTCCGGGATCTCTCTGATATTGTAGAATATGGTGGTGGTGATAGTGATAGATCTTCATATGTGCCTGTCCCTTCAATCCTGAGCCTATTGTTGGTGTCTTTACAATGCTTTGTAACAAGCCAAGTCCTGGCCATTTGCGTTCAGTAATGTCCAGATTTTCAGACAGGCTGAGCAACTTGAATTTGCACTGAATTGGTGGGCTCAGCTTTGAAGTCAGGTGAAAGAGTCATATATACCTGTGAACAACGGCCAAACTGCAACGTGGACGATTGCTTTGTCTGGCTGAGTCCCCTTGCTCATTTAGAAATTATTCCTTTTTTCCATTTCCCTGCAAGAGTTTGGCACAGAAATGCTGCTCCAGACTGCCATGAGGGTGGGCAGTTACATTTCAAGGAGAGAGGACATAAGTTGTGGAGAGCTAGTACGGTTCTTTTGAGTGTTGGCTGGAGGAAAAATTCTGCATAAGGCATGAGTGATTATATTGATTTATACAGATAGTGCTTTTAGTCATTAAAATTTCAAGAGTTTGAAACAAGCTTTTGATACCAGAAACTCAAAGGGAATAATTACCATAGACTCAAGTACATTTAATTAATAATCATGGCTGAGACATATGCTGGTGGTCCATACACATGTGAACTGAATGTAGGACAACATACCTCACTAACAGCATGCACAACCATTTTCTTTTTCACACCTAGAAGTCTTTTTCCCTTTACAGTCTTCTATCCCTAACATCATAGCCAAGGTATTTTTAAAAGGTTCTACACTAAAATAGAGCACAAATAAAGGAAAGGAAATTCTTTATCACACCTCCTTGCTGGAGGAAAATATTTGGAAAAATGACTTCTGGCTTTGATTTGGAGTGCTGTGAGAGACTTTGCCTTGAACTAGGAGCTTGGAACATCTCTATACACCTCCACTGTATTAAAAAGATGGTAGGGAAGGCTGCTGAGCAATACAAAACAGAGCTCCACAGAAGCCAGAGAGGTTCCCAGACTTCCAGGCATTGAAGGATTTGGATCTGCTTCTGGTTTGTTTAATCCGAATAGAGCCTATTCATCGTGACCTCCAGGGAAAATCTTATACATTTCTTCTGTGTTGGAAATTTACTTGATATCTAGAAATAGTTTTACTTGAAATCCGAAATTAGACAAAGAAAGAGATACAAGGATGTGCCTTTTTGGTATATACAGACAGCATTCAAGCTCAGCGTCTTCATTGCCTGAACCTTGTGTCTACTAAATGCTTCTTCTGCTGCAAGCAATGGCAGTGAATAAGCCCCAGCAATATTCCTCGTACAATGCTTATTTACTGAGCTAAGGAATGAATACCATGCAAGAACCTAAGGAGTCATAAGAGCTGGAATGCCACTGTACAAATCAGATCATGAGATGACAAGAACTAACTGGATGTGAGCTGCCCCCAAAATAATAAAAGAGCCCTTTTGAGTTGAAAGGTGAGATGGCAGCAGGGAGCTATCTCAGAAGAGAGAGTCCTATCAGCAGGATCTGTTATCTTTGCGTAGGAAAGCAGCACGTCCTGGCACAGTATGCCTTGGTGCAGGTGTATGCACATCCATGCACATGCCACTGTGTGCATTGTTTTCACGCTCCTCTGGCTGGTCCTATGAAGAAACCACTTCCTATAACCTGCTCGCACAGAACAAAAACTAGTTCCAACGTGACTGTGAAGAGGCCATGTCCTGTGGCCTTACTCCTACATCCCGTGGCCTGGTGCATCCTGATTCACCCGGGTTCCAGTGCCTGGTCCCACAGCCAGTCAGTGTTTGTCCCCTGCTTGCCTCTGCCAGGCAGTGGGAATGGAAAGAATGGACAAGGAGTGATGCTATCGTGCTGCCCGTCTCCATGCCCTCACTGCGTTGGGGCATCAAAATATTGCTTGTGTCTTCCGGTATTATGGTATTGCACAGCAAAGGGCTGAGCTGGAGGAGAGGGCTGGGGGCTGAGCAGCTTGTGTGGAGTCCCAGCAATAGTGGCCAATAGTGGCTTTTCTGCTGCAGTGGTTAAAGAACTCAGTTCAGTCAGGGACACTGGTGTTCTCTGTTGTAGACTGGGATTTCTGTTGACACAAAACCAATATCTAACTGAAACTGGAAGATTTGGTCCAGAAACAGTGATTCAGGGCAGGTCTTGCCAAGATACAGCAGACTCATCAGGAGCAAGACCACCAATGATGTTACGTCATTGCTTTTTGTTTGTGTATCATCCATATTGCAAATAAGAACACTGTTTTACCTCAGCTACCTAATTTTTACTCTCTGCTGCTGTTTTGTTCATGGGCTACAGTGACTGATCTGTGAACCTTGGCAGCATGTTCCCAGCAGCAAGGCAGCTCAGCCATACTGAGAAAATTGGATCTCTCTAAATGCTCCACAGATCAAAACTGGGGCATGTTTGGTGCACTCATACAAACAGAAATGCCCACTGAAGTGTGAAAGAGAAAAAAGAAACCCAAACCTCACAGGGTTTTCAGGTAACCCACAATCAATGGAGAATAACTTTTCTCAGGGAATGTTAAATCCTGTTACAGACTGAGTAACAGGTAGTGAAGGAGGTAGGAAGGCGATGTGCCTTTGCCGGAACTGTCAGCCAAGGTTGTGCCAACACTTAAAGTAGGGCTGGGGACTGCTGTTTAACCTTGCAGTGCAGAGACACAGACAAGCATGCCCCCTGTGATCTCCTTGGGGCCCTATGGAAGGCTACCCCAGCAGCCCTAAACGGCAAGATTTTTTTTTTAAATACATTTTTGCATTTCAGAACCTGAAATTATGTGAAGGCTGTATTATTGCCCATCAGAGTGTTGGGTTTGGGGTGGTTTTTTGGGGGTTTTGTAGCATGACATTGAGGGACTATGTTGCTGGCCTGACAATGTGGCAGGAAGAGGACCTGGAGGGCAGTTGTGAGCAGCAGAGGCTGCTGGAGGACTCTGCAGGGTGGAGGGACCCACACCTGGCACAGTCTTATCCATGCAGCTTATTGTAAAGAAGTGGCTGGCCCATGCTGTCCCCCAAAGCACGCCTGGGCTCTGGTTCAGAGCACGCTAATTTGCACAGCCCCAAAAAACCCCACAGAAATATTGAGCAGAGCTGCAGTGATGTATGGCTGATCAGTGACCTGAACACAGGTCTGCTCCTTGGTCCTTGTTTCCTTTAGGGTGTATGTGGAGTCTAAGGGAGTTTCAGAGACCACTGAAATGTCACGTGTTTTCCCCCCAAAGGTTGTGTGCTTTTTCCTTGTCCCCAGGCCTTGTGCCACATGCTGTCAAATGGCTGCTTGAGTGGAGTGTGCGAAAAACCAAAAGCAGGCACTGCCAGGAGCAAGCTGTCGCTGCGTCTCGACATAAAAAGGCAGGTGTGAAAAGGCATGTGGCATGCTGATAAATTGGACCTTGCTGTTCCAGCGTTATGGTTGCTGTACCACTGAAGGTGGACGCATGTGTGCAAAAAAACCCCAACGCACCAACTCATCTGAAATGAACCCCGGATCACTGCTATCAAATGAACATTTTGCTGGAAAACTCCCACAAATGCAGAGCTTGCTGTCTGCTGCCAAACACAAGGAAACAAAAGTTCATTCTTATAACTGTTAGCTACTCTTTATAGAAATTGCTTGTGTGTGTCTTTTAACCGTTTAATAATATAGTAATTAAAAATAAACTATTGCAAAGGAGCACCAGACCCATGAAAGTCTTTATGCACTTAAACACAAGACTACGTTTTGGGGCTTACAAGAAAGCCAGAGAGGGCTGCTTACAAGGGCATGTAGTGGTAGGATGAGGGGCAATGGTTTTAAACCAGAGAAGGGCAGATTTAGATTAGACATTAGGAAGAAATCTTTTACTATGAGGGTGGTGGAACACTGAAACAGGTTGCCCAGAGAGGTGGTGGGGGCCCCATCCCTGGAGACATTCAAAGCCAGGCTTGATGGGGCTCTGAGCAACCTGACCTAGTAAGAGATGTCCCTGCTGACTGCAGGGGGGCTGGACTAGATAACCTTGGAAGGTCCTTTCCAACACAAACCATTCTATGTTGTTCCCCAGTTGTATTAGCACTGTTTACACTAGATGCCTGCTGAGAAGTTTGTAGGACATTTACTGGTTTCAAGATGGAGTGGAAAAATCAGAGAGAAGATGTTCAGATTTAGGAAGGCATTGAGAGCCTCGAAAAAAGTGGAATAAAATCTGAATCCTGTGGTAAAATTCTCATCAGTGGAATGGCAGAAGGCAGGGTAGGAAGGCAGCTGTGCTGAGACACAGCTTTGTTTTGCCTCTTGGTGATTTGATTTAACTGTGTGCAGAAGTCTGCCTCGCTGAATGTTACTGTTATCAACTAAATAGTGAGTTTAAAACACCTAATTTAAAAAAAAAAAATAAAAGCAGGTTTTAATATTGTGTAAAACAGTTAAAGGTGATCAACAATCTAGGAAAATGCACCAGTTTCCCATTCCTTTCATTTGCTGTAGTTTTTGTGACTGGTACCGGCTCCAGAAGAGGTACAGCAGATGAGAGAGAGCTGGACTAGCTAAAAAAAAAGATTAAATCACCTTGTTGGATGTGAGTGACTGATCTGAACTGACCTGAACACAAACGTATACGCTATATGTTGCATGTACCCATGATGTATTTACATAACCTTGGTGTTATGCACTCTCCTTCCCTCCCACTGGAAAAATGCAGAGACAAATGCTTTTCTTCAAGGCCTGGACTTCTCCCTGAAAGACCACTGACAGTTGCACCTCAGCTCATGGGGAGGATCCATGTTTCTAAAACCACACTAATTGCCAAGTTTTCCCCTCTTGAAGAGAAAGGAGGTTGTCCATAGCTGCTCGACGTTTCCAGGTATAGCACTCTGCCAATGCACCATTCAGGACCTTGTAAGAGAAAAACGACCTTGAGCCGCCCTGATGTGTAGACCAATTGGTTTTGTGCTGGCAAAAGGGAAGGAAAGAATAATGTGGTCAAAATCTACGCTTCCCAAAACAACCAAACCTGTCCAACCTACAGTGTAGAAACAATCCTGCTGAATTGTCCCTATCAGCATTTTTAATTGGTTTGGGTGCTATGCAATGACTAATGCTGGTAATGTGCCCCAGGACTGACCTGTGCCAGGTGGAGTCTTCCAGGCACACGCATGGGCTGGGCCTGGGCAGGAGTTCGGGCATCATGGTGGTCAGCAGAGTTTGCTACTCCTCTTGCAGGTCTTCCCTTGGGAAGCAGGAAGGCTTAAGGCATTTAAAGATGTTCTAGGGGGAAAACATGATATTCATAAACATTGGATTATATTTAATAAATAGGATTTTGGTGTGGTTTACAGGGTGCAAGGGGGTGGGATGGTCTTTCTTGCTTGGCATCTCCATGAGTTTCTTCATTTCACTTGCTCAGAGCCCTTGGAAGAACAAAATAGGCATCTTCTGGCTTTTGCTCTCCCAGAACACGAGTTACCACGAATGTTCCTTTTGTGGGAAGCCAGGGTTGGAGCAGTCACATATATGTAGCCTGGATTTCCTTGCTGGAAATCTCTACAATGCCCCATATTTAAGGATGCAAGGGCCTTCCTAAAGCCTTAGAACTGGTTTGGTACAAGAGGAGAGAGGAAGTAGGCAAGAGTCCTCCCCCACCAGAAACAGCACACAGCATCATGGTATAGTCCTGTTGTGGAAGAGCTTAGGGATCATCCTATGTGACCAGATCTCTTAATGCTAATGCCAACATATTCTATTAGGCAGCCAGATGCCTTGGGCAAGGATTTTGGCTTTCTGCCTCCAGCATTCACAACTAATTAATTACTTGGTAGGAGTAGTACAAAACTGTAATTGTATGTAATGGTAAAGTACTGACCAGTGCATACTGCAGTGTGACAACTCCAGACAGAAGCTTAAGAGACCCACAGGCATATGGAAGCAGTAGTTTTAATAACAGTAATGACATAATTAACAGAAAACATAATCCACATTTTGGGGATATAAATAAGTTCCTGAAGGTAAAAGAGTTAGTTACAGGAGGGAGAAGGAGAGAATTAAGAATCCAAGCACAGAGCACAATCAAGTTAAGACTGGAAAGCCAAACTGATCTCAGTGCCTGAGATAAAACTGTGACATTGCTTTTGTTCCTAGCTGGCTCCTGTCAGAAGATATATGATCAAAATAAGGCTGGCAATTTTATTTTTGAGCACACTACCTCCTTCTTGCTGACGTGTCTCAAAGTAGGTCTTCCTGCTGCTGTACAGCACAGTGTGTTTCTCCCCTCAGCCTCTTTGGGCTTTCTGCTGGGAAAGCTCCTCTGGGATAAACAATGTTGAAATGTCACACACGCATCCCAGTTTAAGAGCCACACTTTCAACAGTTGCTGCTGACAGTTATTAGCATCTTCTTGAGCAACAGCAGCTTATGCCTTGGGGGAAGCACCTAAGCTGCCTCCCCAGTGCATTGCACAGTGCTGGAACTTAAGCATGCCAGTAAGGACATGAGACTTGAAATGTAGGTGTGTGGGGATGAGGAAAGAAGAGCTGTGTGGAGGCGGATGGAGTCCTCATTTGGGGGTCACACAGCACATGAGGCTTCTGCTTTGGGAAGTCAGACATGGTAAAAGCACAAGGACTGGGCAAGCCTGCTGGTGAAATCAGCAGGACACTGCATCTCTCCAGGAAAAACATTTGAGACACCTACACTAGAATATAAATGCTTTAAGGCATTGCCCTGTAGTGACTGGTGAGCCCCAGCTTACCCGTGGATGGCTGGAAACCCAAACCGCACTCATTCTTCAATTAACATTTGTGGTAAATGCTTACATGCAATAGTGACAGGCTTCCACCTCATGAGCTACTTTTTTCAAGCCTTTCCATCCCCCTGGCAAGACACAGAGATGTTTACCTCTTTATTTGCCTATTGCAGTGGTAGAGGTAGCCAAAATCCTTGCCCAAGGCATCTGGCTGCCTAATAGAATATGTTGGCATTAGCATTAAGAGATCTGGTCACATAGGATGATCCCTAAGCTCTTCCACTTCCCTTTGAAACAACTGTAGAAACCACCTTTGAAAATGGACTATTAGCCCCCATATAGCCCAGCAAAAACAATTTTGCAAATGTACCTTTTTCTTAGTAGAGTCATGCTTTGTAACTACCAAAATTGCAGCCCACCCAGATCTGAGGATAATTTATGTGATTTTTTTGTTGTTGATGATAATGTTTTTCAGTGGAATAGGATAAAGTACCTTGATACATTGGCAGGTGTAGAAAGATAGGCTTGAACTCAATCGTTTAATCCCATAACATTTTACATTTTTAGCTTGTGAATCCCTTTTGAGAGGTTGAGTGTCTTCCCTGCAAGAATCTGGCAAACCCTGAAAAGCCCATTATATTAGCAAATAACTGCTCTTTTATTTGCCTTCATCCCAGGAGTGCCACTCAAGTGGCTGCCAAGGGGATTTTGTTGGATTGTAGAGTGAGGTTACTGCTTATGCCCAGTTGCTCTGACTTTGCAGAATGCCATTCAGAGCACCACAAACAAATCTGTCATGCAGAAGCTGCCCTAACTGTGCACGGCCAATTCAAAGGGTCCTTTGCAGCAGCACCTCAAGGCAAAAATAGACCACGAAAACATCATAAGATGAGCATTAAGTGCAATTCTTTCATCTGTGGAGACTGAGGATCAGGTTGCAGTTATTCTCAGTCTGATCTCATCTAAGACCACAGTAATGCATTTTGGCATGACTGATGGTCCCTGGGAGCGAGCTACAGACCTGACAGCTTATAATTCCTGTCATTCAAGCTCAAACAATTTAAAGACTGAAATCTTCTACAGGCCTGCAGCTCGGGCCACCTGGATTGTGACAGTTCAAGTTCTGAACTGCAAATGGTGGCAATTCTTTTCTGCGGATTGCTTCCATTGTGATTAGAGGATAATTCCTCTCTTTTTTTTAATGTACTTTTGACTTGTCATCTAGTTTCCAATGCAACAAAGTGTTGTGAAAGGAATGAGACCCTTTCAGCCAGAAAAATCCCGGCAGGCCATTCCATCAGGCTCTATAACTTATTAACTGGGGTCAATGACCTAGTGTGGGGCCTTAACTTTACACGCTGGTCCTCAGTCTCAGTCACTGAAAAGGAGCTAGTAACATGACATCACTTTTGGGATGGGGAGTTTGGAACATGAGTGTCTCCTCAAGTACACATGCAGGCATTCCTGTGGGTGTGCTCTTCTGTCCATCAAGAAGGTTCTGTCTAGTCCCCTGTAGGAAAATATTCAGGCCAACATACCTAGCCACTTAATCCAGCAATTTCATAGCATTATTTTCCAGGTTTTTATTCTCGTTTGTTCCAGTTCTTTATCTCTGCTTTGACTGCTAGAAGCTGTGCTGAGGTAGTCTGGAGTCCAACAGGAAAATTAAAGGGGAGCTTCACAATACAAGTCTACAAAGGCTTGGGGTGGTCTTCATTACTTAGATTCAGGTTTATTATTTGACATATGAAGAGGAATCAAAGAGCGTTAGTGGCAGGAGACTGCCTCCTGTGTGGGACAGAGGCACCAGGCAGCTGGCCAGACCTTTTGTCCTGGACCCTTTGTTCTTCGTCCAAAACCCGGATTTGTGATGTTGCGGGAATTGCCAAAGTTCATTTAGCTACTCTTTGCTCCATGTAGATCACAGAATCACAGAATGGTAGGGGTTGAAAGGGACCTCTGGGGATCATGTAGTTCATACTCTGCCAAAGCAGCTTCATCTAGAGCAGATTGCACAGGATTGCATCCAGGTGGATTTAGAAAGCCTCCAGAGACTCCACAACCTCTCTGGGCATCGTGTTCCATCACATTCACAGTAAAGAAGTTTCTCCTTATGTTTAGGTGGAACTCCAGTTTGTGTTCATTGCCCCTCCNATGAATGCTATAGCTCAGAGTAACTGCAGGGCCACTAAGGAGATATATGGGGGAGAATACCTAGTGATGGACAAGTATTCCATGCTTTTTTTTTTCTGTTCTCAGTACTCATAGGTAAAGCCTGGTCCAAGGCCTCTGTGTGTGCCAGCATGGTTAAAGAAGGAGCTGGGAGATCCAACATTGGGGAAGCAACAGATCAGAGTCTACTTAGAGAAGCTAGATGGTCAGTGAAGTGCTGCACTAGCAGGCTGTGTGACTCTGAGACTGCTGCTCTATTACCTACGAAGCATAATGGTGGCTAAAGGAGGTCACTCGTGATAGGCTACAGCCTAATGCAAAGGCAGGAAAGGATCTGGTAAACTATACAGGAGACCAGTCAGCCTCACCACAGCCACTGGTGAGGTCATGCAGCAAGTACTCCTGGGCTTCATTCCAATCGCACGGATGGCAAGGCGGCAATCATGAACATTCAGCATGGATTTACTAAGGGGACACCAGGCTTGGACCATGTGATTGCCCTTCATGGTGAAATGGCTGGGTATGTGGTCACGTGGAGCAAAGTAGAAGTAACATACTTGAGCTTTAGTAAGACTTGTCCCTTGTCTCTAAGAGCATTCTTATTTGGAAGTTGTCTAAGTCTTGCTGGACTATTAGATGGCTTGAGAACTAGATGAGCTGCCTTGTACAATGGCAACAATTAAAGGCTTGATTTCTAGACATTGACTGGTGACAAATGCAGTAAACATCATGACTAATATTGTTTTATGACTTCTCGGTGAGCTGTACAACAAGCACAGCCTCAGTACATTTAGGGACAACACTAAAAAATCAGGGAGTGGCTGACATGACAAATGACAGAACTTCAGTCCAGAAGGACCTCGAGAAAACCTGAGCATTGAACCAAAATCTGATGAAGTTGAACAAGGAAAAGGGCAAAACTCAGCACCAGGGGCAGAATACACCTCTTTGTCAGCACAAACTGAGCAGCAACTTCCTGAGGAGCAGCTCTGCTGAAAACATCTGGCAATTAGAGGGGATGCCATGGTCGGTATGAACAAGCAGAGGCAATAAAGCAAACTGTGTAATGGGCTATGTCAGGAACGTAACCCAGTTTAGTCAGGGGCAATGAGGACATGCATGTAATATGGTGAATGGTTGGGAATGCCCAGAACAAGGGGGAAGCAAAGAGACTGAAAGGGGTGTGGTGGACACCTACCAAGATGGTCAGGAGTTTGAGGGCGCATAATCTAAGAAGGGAGACTGGTAGAGTTGCAGGGGCTTAGTCTGGCAAAAGAGAAGGCAAGAGGACAGCATCTTCAACTACTTAAGTGCAGGTACAAAGTTGATGGTCCGTGCTCTTTTTGATAATGGTATATGGCCTAGCAGAGAACAACAGGCACAGGCCCTGGCTTTGAAGGTTTGTATGAAGCTTTAGGAAAATATTCACTCAGAGTGGATCAGCACTAAACAGGTTACCCAGGGAGACCGTGGAACTGCCATCCTTGGAAGGTTTTTAAGGCTAGTCTAGACAAAACCATACCTGATCTGATCTAGTGTTGATGATCATTTGGCTTTGAGTAAGACACTGAATTACAGACCTCTAAAGGTCCCATCCCACCAACACTTCTGTGTTTAGCCCAAGGAGTGGTATCTTACCAAAGTAAGCATTATATTACTTGCTAAAAAGAACAGGCTCCTACTGGTGTGGTCACTTGCCTTTATTATACTGCTGCTGCATCACACTGAGGCTTTGCTGCATGCACTGCGGGGATAAAAATTTGGTTATTTGTGTGCACCTGACACACTGTTCAGCTATGGGAACGTAGCAGAGTGAAAGAGGCCAATAATGTAGTGAGAACACATTGAGACTTCATACAGATAATATACTATAGGACAAGTTTTTTTTATTCTACTATATTTCACCCAATTCCTACCCAATCCAGTTTCCCAATAGGCTCTTGTAAGAGAGCAGTGGTCTGGGGACTTCCTCCTTGCTATCCTGCTTTTCCTCTCCTTGAAGACTGGTCGTTCATGCATTATTTTAGTTTCAGATTCCATTTAAAATGAGTAAGACTGCAGGACTTCTTTATAACCCCATCCAGAAAGAACTGGCAAATGGTTTAAGAACTGTTGGTTAATGTGTTGTAAAAATGGAAGATTGTGGGGACCACAAAACACTGCAGGATTTATATAACAAACATTCCCTTTGAGACTTCTGCTTCTATGGTGTGCAGGCCACCCAACCCTCTTACATCTTAGCCATTGATACCTGCAAAGCTACTTGCAGGTGGCTGCTGTTCACTCATAGTTTGTGCTCTGCTCTGTCACTTCACTTGAGGTGTCTGGCTTAAAAGTCCCTCTCCTCTTCCATTAGGTAACTTGGAGTAGATATCACTTAGGTGATATAATATCATCATTGTATACACAAAGGAATACCAGAGGCAGTCCTGTTTAGTTATATTTAATGGCATTATTAGATTTAATACATAATTAAAATAAGATCCAAGGGTAGTGATTAACTTAAAACATATCAATACACTTCCAGAGGGCTGGGTTAAGATATGATGGTGAAGGGTCTGGTGTTGGCAAATGTCATTTTTCTCTTCCTGCTTCTAGTAGAGATGAAAGCAGTTTTGTTTGGTTACCACTTTATTCTAGGCCTAGGGTGGTGATGGAGGCTCGTGTCACTGCAGTCCCATCTTCCTTAAAATCTCTGGAAGGCTCTGCAGACTCTCTTTCTGGTTTGATTTTGAAGGAAGGTGTTCTCCTATCAACAACATGCATCACCAGAAAATCAGGGACAATACACAGAAGTTTTAGTAAGAACTTGTTAGGCATGTAGCTTAGCAGCAAAAGTCTACTGGGTGGAGGGACTAGAATTCCATGTCATAGCCTGTAAGATTTTTAGAGGCTCCAAATGCAACAGAAATTGATTTACACGATAGTCCAAATTTCTGGATTTCACTGTGGCTGAGTTTTCCATGCCTGTGTTTGGATCCTCTCAAAAGAGCCTTTGAGGAAAGTATTCAAACAGTGCAACTTTAGAGAACAGGTTTGGCCCTTTAAATTAGAAGGCTGGGTCCCTTTCAGATCCTGTTGGAGGGAATGCTCAGAGGAAAATCCATAACATCTATTGCTGACTCCTGCTCTGATTCTCTCATCTGTTGGAACAAGTGTCTCTGTTGAGTATACAGGCAACCCAGTCTTCAGATCAGATACTTTATTTCAGTAACTTTTGTGCCTACAACAGGCGACACAAGAATTCCTCTGGATGTCCCAATTTTAAGTCATCAACCACAGACAAGATACAGCTGACTATAGTGAGGCCCATTTTTAAGAACTGGCTGTAGCACATCATAAATGGCACAAATTAATTGAGGCAGGGTCATACTCAAGAATAATGTACTTTACTGGATTAGAATCATAGAATTGTTTAG
>VZZY01016496.1:0-16483 GCA_013400335.1 Eurystomus gularis
GCCTTTTTTTCTTTCTTTTTTTGGCAACATGAGCAGCGAACAGCAAGACTTATACTTAAAAGAAGCGAATTCAACTTCAACGAAAGTCAGCCTCGGTGTTTAACCTAGCTCTCACCTGGAATGACTGATATTGTTTTCAAAGCTCGGAGAACTCTGAATGTTCTCAACGCTGAGACATTGCCCAGGTCCACAAACTCTGTCACATATCTGTAATAGGGGAGTTCACACACAAACACAATGACAGCACACAAATAACAGTTGGAGATACGAGGGGCCTAACACCTTACACCAACTACTTCTTACCTGGAATTACAGAAATAGTTTTCAAAGCTCTCAATACTCTGAAAGTTCGAAGAGCTGAAACATTGCCTAGGTTTACAAATTCTGTTACATACCTGTAGGATTAAATCACAGTTATTCAGAATTGAGGCAGAGCTTATATTAATTATGTGGGTCTTCAAAACCTCTGTGGCAATAGTAGCAATCATACTTAAAAATTTACCTGTCTCTTCAGTACATCTCACTTTTATAATTATGTATTTTCATCGATTTTGCTTAAATTTCATTGAAGTGAAACTCAGTTGTATTTGAGCAGCTAATTAAACTAATTAGCTTGGAATAGGACGGTGACATAAAGTCAAAGGGATGGCTCCCATTCTGATGAACAGAAAAATGTAGGACATGAAATTAGTGTCCCTCAGTAGTAATTACACCAGTGGCTGATGCTCTGTGCTGGCTCCTTCCGTATTTTACTTTGATTTATGAGTACTAAAATGTGTGATACAGTGTCTAAACTTCACAGGCTTCAGAGATTAAATTCTTTTAAATAAATATATTTATTATAATAATATTTGCCACTAATTTCATGCCCCCAAACCTTAAAAAGTTCTTGAACCACTTACGCCATTAAAATGACACTGAAGTCAAGCCAGTTCCATGGGTCTCGCAGAAAAGTAAAGCCTTCTAAGCAGAAGCCCCTTGCAAGAATTTTGATAAGTGATTCAAAGGTATAAATTCCAGTGAAAGTGTACCTGAAAGGCATCAGAGCAGGAAGAATGGATTTTTGCATACTTATGCTTATAGACAGTGCCATACTTTATCAAAGATTACTTACAAGAAAAGTGTTTAGAAGTGAAAGCAGGAAATCATTAACTTACCTTCCTCTAAAGACTTACAAATGTAATTGTTGTTCAGTAGATGAATATTGAACCTGACACATATATACTATTAGTTTTCTAAAAGGTTGATTTAATCTCAGTTTTTGTGCTTGCAAATAATTCCAGACTCGATACATTTCAGTCTTTGATATTTATATGGACATTCTCTGGCACTCACAGGACTGCCTCTTTGCTTGCATTCACAAATCAGGTAGATGTTCGAAGTTTTACGAAAAATGATGTTTTTTTAAATGTCAAAATCAGAAAGTTTTGTGAAAATAAATCCTGGACAATATTATACTCATTATTATAATACAGGTTTATTTCATTAATAATAATTACATATAAGAAAGCATGCCCAGTCTTACTGTTGAAGATGTGGAGGATGATTAGCAATTTACCTCATGTGGCAACAACCATTCATTTAAAAACATAGAATAACCAGTTATAACTGTCGTAATGCAGGGACTTCCTGAGACCCACGTGGGTCTGTGCGGACCTCCAGAATAAAGAAAATCTACCTACAAACCCTACTGCTGTCCTTTCAGACTCTCAGCAACCCTAACAACCCCTATTCTCTGTTAAGCATTCAGCAGGGGGTGAATACTAGTGCAGTTTCTAAATACAGCATTCATAGTAAAGTTCTTTAATGCAGTGAAATAAATGAATAAAAATCAATAATGGTTATTGGAGAACAGGAGGGAATGAAAGAAACCACGAGGTATTAGAACCAGGTTTTTCATAAGTAGTATTATTTCAAAGACAACGAAAACATTTCAAAGGAAAAAGGCATATATTTTGTCAGAGAACACACATGCATGTATAACCACGAACAAGAAAGAGAAACAGAGATACTTTGTGGTTTCCTCACTTCTGTCAGGTCTTTGTTACTCCTTCCTAGATAAGGGCCTTTCCTCAGTTGTTTGAGTTTCTTGTGGTTTGGGTGTTGCGTGTACTCGCCACTGCACTTGTGGGTTCACAATAGTGAGCCATGAAGAATGTCCCACTGTGCTAAGGTCATGGATACTTGAGCAGTATATGTCTGGCCTCACCAACGACATGAAAGAGTTTTACATGCACATTTGAAGTTTGGGAGCTCCTTTTCCAATTTACACTTGAAAACATCCAAGAACAAGAGCTTGTGTTCATAATTTACAGTAGAAGTTTTATTCCTTTTAAAGAATTACTCTTAAACCATTTAAATTATTCTGGGGGAAACCAGAAAGATATAAATGATCTCATGGAATCTGATTCTTTATGACTCTGGAAAAACCCATTCTGGCATGCAGCTCTCCATAAATGCTTCTTGTTTGGAGTCACACAGAAACAAACATGAAAAAATAAAGAAGCAAAAATGTATCACTTACTCTACATTCTTTGTCCAGTCTGGAGGGTTACTCATGGTCATAAATACGCAGTTGGTCAAAATAGTGCACATGATAAGCATGCTGAATAATGTAGATTATAGTCAAGGCATGTAAGTCAAAAAAGTGTGACAGTTTCGTAACACTGAAATAATTACAAATATTAAGTGTATAAAAATATATACAAATAATGTGACATTATAAATAAAACCTGAAAATAAAGCCTTGCATCTAATTTTGTCTATTTTAAATGGTATGCCATCTAGCATGTTATGGTGCACTTACTGTAAAACAATGCATTACTTTTATAATTATGGCAGGTTTATGATTTAAATGAAACTTAAACACATCCTGAAGTCTGTAAAAATATGAAATGAGTACCCAAACATAATTACGCCTTTAAGCTAGAGGGATCATTCTAAAAGATCCTTAGGCAGAGACTGGTTGTTTATGGCCAAGTTATTCTTTGGATATGTTTGAAATGTATTTGAAAATATTATCCTTTATTCTGACCTGGATTTTTTATAGGACACCTACTCCAATGCTGAAAAGACAATGCTGAAGAAGTATGCCTGAAAAAGCAGCTCTTTAGGCGTTCTCTTTTGTCCTTGCTAAGTGAGTCTAGTTCATGAATAGTTCCACTGGTCTTGGTAAAAGCGTGACCTTAGATATGTTCAAGTGCAATGGTTTGTTACTAACTTGGTCTTAGCTGCAGGGGTTAGTATGGGATCAGGTCTCCTTTGGTATATAAAGCCTGATATTTAAACTCTGACAGCTTTAGGTGGTTCAGTAGAGAGTTCTCTCAGTATGAATGAAGATCATACTGCAATTCACATGTGGTATTGCTCCATATGTCTAGTGAGCATAGTACTCCCACATGGACATAATTTGTATATCCATATGAAAAGTATTATTTCAGTAACTGGATAGTTTTAAATAGCAACCCTTAAGTCAACATCAAGAATAAAAGGATATGAATGTACCAAAATCTTGATAGCAATTTTTCTGATGGGATTAAAAGGAGTTAAAATGTACAAGGCAGATGTGGCACTGAATCGGAAAATTGCCTTTCCCTTATTCAATACTATGAAGGTCTGCAAAAAAGAAATACAAAATCAAAATACAGACTACATTAATGTCTTTACCTACTTGTAAAGGATTCCATTCACCGCCTGGGATGTTTAAGTTCAATTCTACCATCTACCTGTGGCAGGAAAATAACTGATTTCTATGAATACAGTGGATTAAGCCTTCCACAGCCCGTTCTCCAATTTGCTAAATTCCCCAGCATGTAGACTGAATTTTGATATTACTGAAATTGGTGGGAATTATCAGCACCAATGTCAGTTTATCAATAATAGCAACATGTGGCATTATATCACTAAAATATTTTCAATTTTATTTCTAATGAAGTCTTGGATTAAATTAGAGTTTCAGATTAATCACATAGATTCTACCTTGTGAGAAAACACAAAATCAACACAGCAAAAGGGCAATTCTAAACACCAGTTTGTATTTGGAAAAATACTTGACAGATTTATACACACATATCTAAAGTGACAAGGACAAACACCTGTCACTAAACAACTGACCATAATGTAAAAATAATTTTGCTTTTGTTTGAGATTTTTAAATACTACCAATATCATGTATCTTCTGAAAATGTATCTGTGAAAAAATAAAAGGGATTAATAAATTGCCAGCTGACATAATTCTGAGCAGTCTGAGAAAAATCTATGCCATCCTATTACAACAAATATTTTCTTTTTAAAAAATGCTGTTCTTAACAATATGCACTTATTTTCCCTATATGTGAGCAACAAATTTAGGTAGTTATCATCTTTTAAAATTTGACCTGATAAACCTACAGTTCGTGTTCATTTCATTCTGTTCCTGTTGGCGTTCATCGCCTAAGTGTTTTCATTTTTATTCCAAGTGTATTTGTGCGTGAAGTTTACTTGCATCTTTGGTGCTGTTTGAAATTTCTTCAGGACATGACTATTCTTCATTCCTTTTGCTCTTTGTCAATGGTAATGGCTCTGCTTTGTGTTACCCTAATGGAGTCTTTGTTACATCCTCAGCAGAGCTATATAGTATCACTGTTCTCCATGCTGATTTCCATTCTCTGTACAAACTTGGCTGCGATCAGAAAAATGCTGCCCTCTCTGTGGCCTTTACTGCCTATCTGGGAGAGAAAGCAAACCTCTGTACAGTGGGAAAGAAAACAGGTAAAGGAGTATTACTGGTGCCTGTTCAAAGAATATCAAGCATAGCATTGAGGATGACAGAGAATGGACCCGCACTTACTGGCACTCAATGGACTTGCACTCATTCTGTCTGCCCTACAGTCCTTCACCCAGCTAGAGATGCTAGAAAGATGTTGCCTGTCCCAAGGTCGCTACTGCAGCAAAGCCTGAAGGCAGACTGCAATTCACGTATGATTTCCTCTGCATTGACAAGTTGATGATTAAGAGGAGTTTCTGCAATAAACTGGAGGAGGGATGACTAATTCTAGTTCACCTTTTAAGATATCCATTTGTCTTCTGTTGAGCACATTAGGCTGGTGCCTAATGTAAATACAGATGTCACCTATGACAAAAGTTTCTGCCGTATACTATTTACTCTCATAGACTAACAAGTCCATTGGTCGTCTGAGTTTTTACACTTTTGTTCCAAAAAATCTGACTACTTTTTCTGGTCATTGGAGGTTAGAAAGTATCCTTCAGTACTTCTCAGGTTTTCTGATACTTCATCTGTAGAAGACTTGTTTAGAAAACTTTATACCTGAACTTATTTATCCAACTTTATTCTTGAATTTTTTTGCAGCTAGTCAAGAAAAGGGGTTAGGGCACACAATGATATTGTAAGAATCTGCATGGAACTGTTGACATAACCAAAACCATGTAAGTTAAAACAACGCCTGGCAACACTCCTTCTCTGAGCTTTTGTTTTTTAAATTTTCCTTAATAATGTTAATATTTGTACTATCTACAAATTTAGGGTTATTATCCACAGCTTCAGCTTCCTTCACTCTCCCTACCCACAACACTTTGCAGGTCTGTCAGGAACTGACAGAACATCTTGATGCTGCTAAAGGAGCATGCAGAAATAAGGAGAAAATTAGATAGTTTAGGAAAACTGGAAAGCAGATAGAGGAGAACCTGCTCTTACTGTCAGCTGTACATTTTGTTAATCTGTGCAGGACATAAGATATTTTTAGCTATTCCCAGGCTGCACTACTTCAGATCCTGGAGGAGTTTAACACAGTCTACAATTAATCCCAGCTAGACAGATATGCTTGTTTGTTCCTTGTCTTTTAAGTCACATCATGGTAGTCTGTTTCCAAATTATATGTGTCATTGCTACAAGACCAAAACCCATATACTCTACTGCAGATCCTGGCTTTTAAAAAGGTCAAGGGGCATGGATCTGTTTGATCCTTTCTGTCTCTCAAGTCCCGGGTTTGTGGATCATGTGCAAATGAGCACTTTGTATGACTGTGCAAATCAGAAGGGGGAGTACACCTCTTCTAGGAGTCTATATTCTTCATGAAGCACAACTATGTTATTAATGGTCCAGTTGTGTTGTAGTCTCACGCATGCAACTCAGGCACATTACTTTCCTCTCACAACACATAGCTCTTTGCTCTGCTCTTTCCGTATGAAAACTCTCCATTAGTCTTCAAAACAAAATGGTCTTTTTTTGATTCCTTCCTCAAAACTTGGATTTTTTGTGGTATCTGCCACAGGCTTCTAATTGACAACTGTGCAGCAGAGATCTACCATAGCAGTCTCAAGCACCTCAAGCAACAGTTTTCGTTGAGGTAGTTTTATATGACCCAAAATTTACAGAGTGTCTATATGCTACATATATATATAAATAATTTCATACATACATATATAGATATATGTTATATAGCTATAACACAAACTAGTAATATGGTTGCTGTTCTTTATTTCACTAGCTTGGATGGATGCTACCTGGTTATCTACAACCACCTCCAGCGCAAAACCAGGCTTGGAACTCCTTGTTTGTCATATCCAGTCTTACTGCTACATTGAAATTAGGAAAAATCAGTCATGTTCTCAAGTTCAGGCAAGCTCAAGGCAGTTACATCTTCCTTACAATGAAGTAAATAACAGGTAACTCAACTAAGTTGAAGGAGTCACAATATAGAAGAGCATAAAACAGTTCTGTTAAATGAAAGGATGTTTCTGTATATTTAATAGTTTGATGGCTCTAGCCATCATATTTTGTGATTAAACTTTTCTAGTGTAGAAAATCGTATTCTATTTTGTGCAAAAGATTATTCACTCACTTTTTTATTGATATAATATGGGTCCAGGTCTTCCAAAGGTTCAGACACCATTCCTGGAGGTATGTCACCATAAATAAATGGCAGTGTCTTCCCTGCCTCCAAGTCACTGTTTGGTTTTGGACCATTTTCATCATCATCATCTGTATGTTCTTGCTTGGGCTTTTTAGCTTTTTCTTCTGCAGAACGCTTTTCAATAGCTGTGAGAGAATCTCTAGTAAAATAGCGGAAGCTTTCAGGTCCTGGTGGTACCAGCAGTGCCTGTGCCATGTTTTCATCCTGCAAATCTAATTACTTTTAGCCTCTTGCATAAGAATGACCTATGAAAGAAAATTAGATAGTTTAGCAAAACTGGATTGTACAGACAGAAAAAAACCACATTTGCTCACAAACCATTTCCAGGCCTGAAATAGAAGCAGCGTATTTCAAGTCTGAATGAAATGAAAAGCAACTGCACAGAATTTATTTAGATATTTTATAAATTGTTTTTCAGGTTTTTCTTGGTAGTCTAGAAAGAGATACTACTTCTGCCCACAAACACTGCTTTACCTATGCCCTAAGACTCTCCCAGTTAGAGAAAAAAAATCTGATACAAATGTTTTAACAATATATCTTCTTTTAACAGCAAGTATAAAGGCATATTCTATTAAGTGCTCTTGAAAATTTTAAACCTATATTTTAGTGATTAATACATTTTATCTTCCTGTATTTTTTCGAGTATCAGTAATCTAACTTTATGAACATAAATACTTTCATTGAAAGAAAAAGGTTTTGTACAGTTTAAATGACAGCAACTGAATTATGGGAAAAACAAGCATAGTCCTTTCTTACTGACAATTTACTGTGCCACCGGTTAATATTGGGTACCAAAGCAGGTTAGGTTGCATTTCTTGACTGTCTGCAAGCTGTGAAGCAAAACCACGTGTCGTTTAAGTAAAAGCAAACAGGATGTACAATCAAGACTATATGGGAAAATAATCCCACTCCTGATTTTTTGCAAGGCAAGTGCCATAATACTATTCCAGACTAAAACTATTTTGCAATCTAAGACTCTGGTTATCTATGAATGTCTCTGGTGCCAGTGCTGGATGATGTAGCCCTGCTGCTTTTTCCCTGCTCTCTGCAACAAACTCTCCACTATACAACAGGTCTCTTTATGAAGCCCTGCAGTGCATCAGCTGAAAGTAATGTTCTTTTCTCTCTTCCAAGTCCTTCTGCAGCAGGACAAGTTGATTAAACAGAGACACTGTACAACACAGTGGAGATATCTGAATGGTTGGAGGGAAGGAATGGCAGAAAGCAAGGCAGAGCTGGTTAAGGAGTATTGCCACCAAGTGAGAAATGATAGCCTTATTTTATACCTACTTTGCAAAAGTTTGTGGCATAGTGTAGTAATAATTTTAATTATGAAAACCAGTTTTTAAGAGTGAGTTTCAGTGCCTGAAATGAGTTCTAATTGTGTTTCCTGTACACGAAGCCATGTAGTCTTCCCTATGTTACCTCATGAATGTGCCACTTCTGTATCCTGGAGTTGCCACATCTAGACTTGAGACATAATATTTTATTCATTTGCATTCATTGAGTGGTCTTTCTCCTAAAGCTTCTTACCCATCTGGAGTAGTTGTTAGAAATCCCACACACATACACACATGATCTTACAAAATCATAGATTCCTTTTCAAATGACCCCCTGTATGAAGGTAGAGGGGGATATTAAAAAGTGTTTGAAGAATCTACACTAGAAACCTGGAGGAAAGAAATGTAATTGCATATTCTTAAGTCCAATGACATTGTGGGTAAACCTGCTCCTTGGCCACCTCAAGTCTTTCTCTCTGGAGTGGGTTCACAGCACGGCATCAGTGTGCAGGATCAGCACTGAAATCACTGAAATGATTTAGTCAGTAGATTATAGCCCCAAGCATCTAAGTAATACAAAACCAGAACCGAGGTACCTGAACATAAATTCATAAATAAAATGTACTGTAATGTAGGCATGGAGAAAGTTTTTCTCAAGGAAAAGCCTGGAGAACCATGAGTTAATATAATGTGTAGAATCATAAGAGATCCTGGAGGTGCTAGAGGTACTGATGCAGTCTCCAGAAGGCAACCTTATCATGGTTGCTGTACTGAAACTTCTGATACTAATTTTGAGTTTGTACAAGATGGAAGCCTTTGCTGCTATCTGTTTTGTATTAACGTAACTCCCAATTGTAAGGATCCTAAACTCAAAATTGTCCTTTATTTGAGGATTAAAAGCACACGCATTCTCTGGATAGAGTCCACACTCCTCTGATTGTTGCTTTTGCCCATCCAAGGCTAATAAACTAAAAAGATGCTTGAGGTTTCCCTTTTGTCTTTCTGAAAAATTGATTCGTTTATTCCACATTTCATAGGTCTGTGATTAAAGTTGCTGACCTGGATGAATTTTCTGTGAAACTAGTCCTGAAAGGTGCACCCACTAGAGCCATCAGTGGGTCTGTCTTCTCTTTATAGTTCAGTGCATTTGGTAAGATTGCTTTTCATCCATTAACAGTTATGGTTATGAACGCTATAACAAAACACATTGTCCTCACTAGAAATTTATGTATTTGTATTGCTAGACATCCACAAAGAGGCCAATGAATGCCTAGGAAAAGTAGTAGCAGACTTGGAGTTTCACTGTATTTCTCAGACAGTCATAAAACATTCTTTAAAGAAGTTTTCTTGACAAGTTGGAAACATTACTTGAGTCCTGCCTCCACTACTATCTAGCACGGTTACATCTTTCTTGGCTGCTGCTATTGCACAAGGTTTTTCCTATACTGAATATGCCCCAAGTGTTTTCATTCAGCTTAATAGAACAACACACAAATAGGTATTTCATTACTGTTGTTATGCATGCAGTAGTTTAACAGAACAATGAAACAAAAGTAATTCTGTTCCCTGCACTGAGCCCTGAACGTGCTCTTAGCAATTCGTGAACTATGAACCACTCATTTGTTAGTGATAGCTTCTTCCTTCAGTGGTTTTAAAATCGCTTGTCATCTGGGAACTAAACTGCCAGGACATGGATGATACTGGGCAGAATTCAGACAAATAATTCTGTATATCTAATAGTTTCAGAATAACTTTCATTTAAAAAAAACTCTTTAAAGGAACAGTCTCAAAAATACATGTGGTCCAGGCCTCTTAGTACATGATATTGCTCAGAAAAAAGACTTTCAAGTATTTGGAATAGAATTTGGGCCTAGATACCATATGTATAATGGCCTACAGTTAATAGATTTCATTAGAAAAAATAAGTTCCATTGAATTGTATTTGAACACTGCATTCCATAAATCCTTCTCCAGATTTCCTTCAGTCCCTTCCTTTAAATAACAAGATTGAGCAATAAACATTATCCATATGCTCTTAATTTTATGCATATTTCAGTTAATCAGATTATGTCCATGGATAACTTTTTAAATTTTATTTTTGAATGTAATTATCTTCTCACTATTTATACAGAAGATGACTCAGAAAGTAAGTGAAATATCTGTGCTAATGATGTCAAATTAATTTTTGTGCATCTCTGGAAAACCCAGAAGCGGCCTGCAGGTATCTATTTTTATGCTATGTTAAATCAGGCAAATGGTAAGAATAAAAGTATCAGTGTAAGAACCAGGTGGATACTATGATTTAATTCAAATCATCAGGTTATCTAATAGGCTATTTCTATTCTGCATGAAACAGCCAACATACACCCTTCAAAGTTTTCAAGGTGGATAAATAGCAAACCATGTGGTGTTCCTTATGGATGGGAGGTTTTTGCTTTTAGAGCACTAGCATTAGAATTATTTTCCTGCTAAAATCTTAAAAAAGCTGACTATTGAGATTTTCATTCAATTAAAACCGAAACTCTGGCACACAAACATGCATTTCATTAGGGTTGGAATAAGTGCAAGGATAGCAAATGGAATCTGTAAAATGACCAACTATCACAATTTTCTTATGCTAATCTTTTATTGGAGAGGCTGTAATTTGGGAATAGTGTTTTCCTCTGTGCCAAGCACAGCAGTACCCTCTCAGATGCTAAAACCTGGATTAAAAACTCTACTCTAAATCATTAGTGTTAATAAGACTAGCTGTCTCACATTAGGCCAGTAAACATATTTGTTCAAATCAAAAAGGTCAAGCTCCCAGGCCAGGAGAGACAGAAACAACAGGGCCAGTGGTACCATTCAGCATCAGGTAGAGACTATTTTCTGCAGTGTAAGAAGTAAAAAATGTAGCTGTTATGCACTGAGAAAATGGCCTCAACTCAAACCATGTCTGTCCTGAGGAGGAAAGTCGTACAGAGGGAGTGTATGTGGGAACAGCCTAAATAAATTACTCATCTTAACTCCCTCTCTTAGTGCTTGAGAAGTTCTTTTGCAAAATTCAGGTGTTATTTTTCTGGAAGCAAAGATAAGTTATGTTTAAGTTATTATGCTCTGATCAAATTCCAGACTGAGTAATGCTGCACTCAATTTATCCTAAAAATAAAAGGTTGGGTAAATATTAGTTTGTTGAGAATATGATCTAAACCAAAATATTTTTATTGAAATTGCTCATAGTATTGGTGCATAGAGGCTAATTTCACAAAGAAAAACCTATCATCTCCTTATCTGCTGAAGTGCTTGGAAGTCTTTTTTTTTTTTACAGTTATAGATGACTATATTTTCACAACTGACATGTGCCTTGTTTTTCCTGGCATCCTCGCCCCATCCGTATAAGTGCTGCCCCATCTCTGGAAGTGTTCAAGGCCAGGCTGGATGGGACTTTGAGCAATCTGGCCTAGAGGAAGGTGTCCCTGCCCATGGCAGGGGGATTGGAACTAGATAATCTTTAAGGTCCCTTCCAACCCAAACCATTCATGATTCTATGATTTACACTATTTTTTACTGCTTTCAAAATATTTGAATAAGAAACAGAACTCCAATAAGAAAAATAGAGCCCCCAAATGCCACTGCTGAAATTCAAACTGGTAAAAACAATGCAATACAGAGTTAATTGAGATATCTAAAGATATCCAGTCAAAACTATCCATGGGTCCTAAGCAAAGGAATCCATGAATGCTGGTTCCACAAAAGTAGGTATTTTCAAGGGAAGGAGTGACCCCCTCAAAGCTGAAAACAGCCTCCAGCATTTAGCACCTGCTCAGAACCTGCTTCTTCTTTAAACTGTAATCTACTAATTTAAGCTATGACAATTTATGTTTACAGGCCATGACTAATATGTAGGATTTGTTTTCCTTTTTTCAATCCTTCCAACATTTATCATTCATCTCTTGTGTCATTTTCCTTAGACTATAATTTACTTCTAACAGTGACTATAATTTTTGTCTGGATTTGTACAGTCAGCCTCAGTGACCTATAGGCAGTGTTAACGTAGCTATTAAAAAAGAAAGAAAGAAAATAATTTCAAAAAATAATGAAATCACCACAGGTATTTATTAATAAAATTAATACATCATAGAAGACAAAAATACTTGTTATAAGAATATGAAATCAGCCAATAAGGGTGTGTAACAAAAATAATATCTTCCTAAAACTTTGCTTTAAAAGGGTTTAGAATGGGGTAGTGGTAAGTGGCTGAATATGAAGTAGTAGTTCACATTGGCTGAAACCTGACCCAAGAACAGGAAATACAGGAAATGCTAATGAATTAATACTAGTGTGGTGCTTCAGAGATGTTACATGCTATTTTATTTCAGGTTGTCAGTAATGACTTACAATGAGGTGTGAAAGCACATTAACTAAGTCTTAAGAACCCCAACCTCAAAAAAAGAAAGTACCATGTGGAAATCTGGGTAGAATATAATACATGAGGTTCATGTTGACTGGTGAAAGTCTAGGCACTCAAACCAGATTAGATTAGAGATTGGAAAGTTATTTCAGATCTGTCTGAAGGATCCAGAAGCTGCTTCTTGGGAGGACAACTTTGGACACTGGGCACTCTCACCAAGACTTTGCTATGGATAGTCTTTCCCCCAGCGTATTTGCCTGTTTGTGCCCACTGCCATTCCATACTCCTTTCTTCCCTCTATACCTCACTACAACATTCGCTTTTGAATGTTGTTTCTTCCTCTTCCTGCCTGGGAGGGAAAATAGTGGGTTAAGATTCTTACATCAAGGCCGACATATGCTGTAGGTAGTAAACAGGAATAATAAAAAATAGATAGGTTATGTAAAGAAATGAACCTGGATTCCTCAGATATATACCTGCAACCTGCAGAACCCCCAAAATAAATAATTTGAGGCATTTATTTATAACAATTGACCAAAACCTCTAGAAATTCTGACATATTTTCTTTAATACTGTAATTTGCCTCTAAGAAGGTGTGAAGAGACATCAAGTGTGAATACTTGAAGTATTGCAGAAACCTGAAGAAGGCCAAAAGAAAATCATTTGCAATTTAAGAGTAAGAGGAGGGGTCTCTTTCTTAGCCCATCAACATAGTTGGAATACAGTACTTCATTAATACTTTACAAATACCTTCCAGTGTTAAAGATCCTAACATTCTAATGGAAAATAGCTACAATACATGTAACACAAATTTCTATAGCTAGACCTGATTAAAGATGCTTCTTTCATTTTCCCACTGATATCTTAGTGAAGATATATAGCACTTTATCAAATGTCAGTCTTATGAAGTGAAACATTATTTCTGTCTGAGAAGAAAAGATCATCTTACCTTTATTTTTCTAAGAAATGCCCAATCTCCGAATTTAGCCACTGGATCTTTTGCAATCGTGAAAACAAAAAGGCTGCATTTCTGGCATAAAATAGAATTGGTAAGAAAAGTTTCTCCTTAGGAGCTGAAGCTTCTTCAAGAATGAAGTTTCTTCAGGACTCTCTTATTCTTTGTTCCTGTGTCCAAAGCTTCTCAAAATTAATTGTGATAGACAAAGATAAGTCTACATACTCACACAGACACATTTTTCCAACCTAAGAGCAAAGAGATGTAGGAAAAGCAGGATGGAACATGGGTTAGTCTACAAAACCCAACACAGATTTAAAGTACATTTAAAAATATTCTTTAAGTGATACAAGTTTCAAAAATTCCATTTATTCCTTTACCTGTGAGCTTTAACTAAAAGGCAAAAATGAGTCTTGAGATTACTGCACAACTAGTGCAGTCTTAGTAGCCACAGTGTAACTATGCCAGGCTAACGGGAGTGTTCTCACCTGTCACTTAGGGAACTGCACAGGGTGTATCATGACTTCCCACTGGCTTTACTGTCTTTAACGAAGACTAGAAGTTAATTCAGTCTATATTTACATGAAAATATGGATACTTCTTCATGTTATTCATCTTAGAGATTGATAGTATAAGTGTTTTTCTTTGTGTGATTAAATTTTCCTTCCATCTCAAGCAATACAACAGCAGAAGACGACAATTTCTTCAAATTCTTCAATTTAAAGATTGTGTCATTACAAGAGCTGACCAAAGGTTGGCTGTGGCTTCCTCAATCTTTAAAGCTTTAATAATCTGAGTTTCTAGTTCATTCAATTTAAATAGTCTACTTACAGCTGGCAAACTTTAGTCTTCAGCCATTGAGATTGAGGTGAGATATGTCTGAGACATTTATTCTCATTTGAGCTAGATATATTTCTTTTTGTACTTTATGTTGTTCTTACTTTGCTTTTATTCCTAGAGAAGAAGAAAAAAATGACACCCCTCTCTTTTAGTCACTGCTTCTGCCAAAGCAGCCCTTAATAATACTTTTCTCCAAAAATCATGACAATGAGTGGCCACTGTAGAAACTCTGTAGATAAAATAAAGAAAATCTGTGTAGACACAGATCAGGTCAAAGAGAAAGCAGAAGGTGGGAAAACAGAAAGTGAAAGCTTTCTACTACACCACTGCTCTTGTTTTTAAAGATAGATCTCCAAGTACTTTTACAGAAAATATATCTCTAAAACTAACCTAGAATTTACCTAGTACTAGTTACAATTAATCTAGAATTACTTTTTCCAAAAGATACAATAAGTAGTACCACAACTAGAGCTTTGATTTGTTTAATAATGCATCATAAAATCACACTGGCGATTACTAACAGCAAACTCTTTCACTATCCTGGTTATCTTGAGTGAGGCACTGATTCAGCACATCTTACTGTGATGAGTCACTACTAGAGAGGCTCCACTGAAGATGTCTGAAATCTGTGTCTCCAGTACTAACCTCAGGGGATCACGACTCTCATTCTGCTACCAATGATACTTATCCACCAATGCATATTTTCCAGTGAATGCAGCTTCCCCTGGGGGTACGTAGGGGATTTCCCCATCCCTTTGCCTATTGGGTGCATCTGGATTCTCCTTCGGAAGTAGCATTGTGGCAGAATCTGATCTCATGCAATACAGTGCAAATAAGCAAAATATGTAAGTGCTGTTGCCTGCAAGTTCTAAAATAATATGAAAGAGATACTTAGGTCCCTAATAAAAGGGTAATCACTACTACTGATCATTCAGATGACATTTACTTTTGAAAGAGGGGGTGTAACTTCTATCCAGTTAAAATATTTGCCAGTTTGCAAAATATTGAGGAACTAATCTTTAATATGAAAATTAATAACACTAGTAGTACAGCTAATTTCAATAAATCTGTATTTTCAATTAAAGCATAAGGCAGAGAACCCTTTTTTACATGTAGCCCTATCACCTAGTCTACATCTCCTTATTTATGATATCCTACATATGTTTGTACTGGCTGTATCTCCAATGGATAAGAGCTGCCACTTTGTATCTACTAATGCTATACATCATGGTAGTATCGTAGTATCAATGGTAGTCACAGCAAAACTTGAAGGAAAGAGGTTGGCAGAATTGGGAACACTGTCTTGAATTTATAATAGGCCTAGGCCATGTCAGAATAATTTCATTACAGAATTTCTATTAATAACTCATCTCATATAGTTTTTAGCATTTTAAATATATAATGCAGATATTTTTAAAATGTTTTTTTTTTTACACCTAATCTCTTTGGTTCTTACCCCAAGACTAAACATTTTCATAGGCAGGCCCAGATTATACAGTTCTACTGTAGCTGAAAGTGACAACAGAGAATTATTTTGGCTGATACCATGTTGACCAAAATAATATTTATTTGGAGTAGATTAGCCTGATTCAGCCTCCAAGAATGAATCATAGATAAAATCTCAGGCCCAGTCTGAGGTGATTCCTGATGGATGGACTATATATATTCTTTCCTGTGGGACTCTTTCCTGAACTCTTCTGCCTATATGGCATCAGCATTTATTATAAGACTGGTTAGAATAGCCTTCAAATTCTGAGACATGATACTGCTTTTAAAAAAATTTCAAACTATATCCTCATGCAGTTAAGCTCCCTTTCAATGTAGTGATGAGCTGGAAAAGATAGTTGCATATTATTGTCACATTGTCCCATGGCAAAAATGTGTGATTCCATCTGAAGTGTGATTTAGAAAATAAATGGGGTTATTCAAAATTAGATACTCATATGAAGACCATTATAGGACAACATGCCAGCGATGGCTTCAACTAAATGAAATCTCATGTTAGAGACAAATGCCAGACAATGAATGGAAATTGTGGGCAACCATATGGACATCTGAAGTGTTAAATGATTATTAAAATGTTCACCTGGTTTTAAATTAACAAGAA
>VZZY01016499.1:0-56865 GCA_013400335.1 Eurystomus gularis
AGATTGCTTAGTACTCTAAGCTGCATGAAAAAACAAACCCTCTTTTAAAAGTGAGAGAGAAAAAGAAGGAATGAAAAGATAGATTTAGTAGAATAATACAATGTGAGCAGATACTGAAGTTCTGGAGTGGCTCCGATTTGCAAGGCATAGAAAAGATCAAACAAAAAAAAACCTGTGCAACCATTTTTTATTTAGGACTTCACATTATGATTACTTGGTATCTTCCCTCAAACAAGAATAACACCCAATGTGACTGTGCTTGAGAGAAAGGAAAAGAATGTGAGTGATAGTATTATAGTATGTAGTCACCTGAAAATGAACTGTCAGCAGATACAGCTGACAAGAGCAAGATTAAAATCAAGTCTTACCTAGTACTAGCCCTGTCCTCAGGGAACTGTGCTCCTGTATGTGGGGTTGATCTTGTTTTACAGTTTGGCAATACTCAGCTTGGATTGAAACAACTGTGATATTATATAAACAACTTACCATTGAGCTCACACAGGGCTAAATGTCCCAAGCAGTAATACCCACAAAAAAATTACAGAAGTCATTGACTAATTGCAAATGCAAAGCTGCATGTCTGAACAGGCCCCTGAAAGTCCTAATATTAATCTGCAAGTACAAGTAATAATTTTAACCACAATGAAGTGTGCTGTCTCCTAAGGCATGTAGTATATTTTGCAGGTACCAGTTTGCAAACTGACCTGCAGAATCCAGGCATTATTATTTAAAAATATCTCAGATGTAACCTCACTATATGAGACCTGTTCTGCACCTTAAAGTAGCTTATGGCACATCTTGCACAATATTTCACAAAGATTTTAACGTTTTAAAAATATTTCCTTCAAACTGCCACAGCCTGATCACCTTGCCCCATAAGCAGCACGTTTTCAAAGAAATGATTCAAAACCAGGATTTACCTCCTCCCTCCCTGTGCCCCCAAACAAGAGATACACATTCTTCCTGTAACTGAGAGTTTCTCTTAAGATTTTATTTTGATACGTCTTTTTGTCCTGCAATGTTTCACCACCCAGCAGCACTCTGCTAATCTACACTTCAATGGCAGAATTCACCAGAGGTACGGGTTTAAATAGCACATCTTGAGACGGGGAACAATAAAGGGGGGGATGGCTCTACAATAAATAAATAAATAAAGCCCTATCACTTAAAGCCAAATGCCTGCTGGGACTTAGGTTCAAAAGCACATTTGGAAACTGATCCCATGAGAAGATATGTTTGTTACGGTGTTTGGCCTCAGGATTTAAAAGGATTTGCTTTTAAGCTGTTACTTTACTGCAACTATGTGACTGGAGGCCTCAGGTGTGAAAGTCCTTTGATAAAAGGGACTAGTGTGTGCCAGATACAGCGAATGAAAAGCATTAAGACTAATAGGAGCTGGGAAGAGGAAAGCAGGGAAAGGATGTGGACAAAGTCCATCAAGTTTAAGGCAACCAAATGCTTGGAATGCAAGAGGGATGAGAAACCACAAAAGCCCTTGAACTTCTTGCTTTGCATAGATGAGTGATTACACTAACAAACTCTTAAGGAACTGAACACTAAAGTTCCAAGGAAGGGTCATTTCCACTTAACCAGGTAAAGACCAGCTCGAATCTGTGCACAAAAACCTCCATAAAATATTACAGCTGGAAGAAGAAACCACAGGGGTCATCTAGACCCTTTGCTCTACTGCAGATCAGCTCTACTTAGGTCACTCCAGACAGACAAATGTTTATCTACCTGTACTTAAAGCTCTTTAACACTGGAGACACTGTAGCTTCACCGCAGGAAATCTATTCCAAGGCTTCATTCTATTTCCATCAGAAAGTGCTTCTTAATGTCTGACTTGGATACTTTGTGCTGCAGCCCACGCCTGTTACTGCTCATCCTGTCTGTAGGAGATAAAAAGAAGAGCCTAATCCCTTTCTCTTTGCCAGTCTTTTATGTATTCGAAGATTCTTTGGTCTCTAACTACGTCAGTCTCCTCATACCGTGCTCCTCATACACCACTCTAATTACATGAGCAAAACTGCATCAGTTCTCTAATCAGAGAATCTCTGCACCATGTACATTTTAGAAGTGAGGCACACCATTTTGCTCTTACCTCAAGATAATTATACTTTGTTTCCTCAGCCACTCCTATATAACAGAAAAACCTTCCTTCCATGCCAAAAATTGCTCCAAGAGAAACTACAGCAAGCACAGCATGTTGCTCTGAAAGTCGTGTAACTCATACTTCTCCACAATTTGCTTCATACTGGAATTGAGCACTGTAAATTGTTTTTTTCAGTGTATTTTACAGTAGACTACTCTTTCAGTGTTCTAAAATGGGTACAACTATGAAATCTGCAGGCTGCAGTTGTAGTCTGCTAGATACTGGACAGATTAATGGTGGCTCAGCGTCAGAAGCGTATGCTGGATAGTATATGCAATGCATGTATTGCTTTGTTTCAACCTGAAAACCCTGACGGACTATGTGTATATGAACCAAAACTAGACATAGGCACATGATGAAAAAGTGACAGTCCCTGTTACATATAACAGAAATTTGACCTAATCTGGAGAAAGTGCTTGCAATTCTAGAACAGAACTCTTGTTAACTGTCATTCCTCTACTGAAATAATGAGAAATAGTAACTGAACTACTACAACACCTGAAACACTTCAAGTCATTCAACCACATATTTGTTGTTGGGACCCACGCCACCATTTTCAGAGTAACAAACAATTGTTGGTTATCATGACTATAAACTCCTTAGCATTAGAACTGTGCTTATCATACTGTGGGTACAACCACAAGCAAGTTACAGGTGCATGGCTTCCACAAAAAGTCAGGCCATCTACCTTCTGTGTAAGAATGGTCCCAGGGGCACTACTTCACCATAAGGGGCTGTCAAAATATATAGATATCTTGCTCTGGAATGCCACATATGCATTAGGCTGACTGAAGGGGAAAGAACATTGTATTTATATGATATTTCATATTCTACAGCAACAAATTCAGAACTGCCTTGCCAAACATACGCTGCATAGAATGCTACATGTTGCAATGCATTCAATATCAAACTCAGAATATACATTATATAGCATCTAGGTATGAAGGTATAAGAGAATCAGATTTTTTCTTTCTGACAAACAGTTGCATTCTGGGAAAGAAGAGACATAGATTGACTTTTTAGATTAATATTACATGAGACAGAGGCAAGGACAGATCTAAAAGAAAGACAAACTGCAACAGGGAGCCCAATGTTAATCACATTAGACTTAATACATTTTGGTGCAATGTTTAATGCAAAAATCAACGAAAGTTTTCCAAAATACGGATTAATTAAGAAATAGTTACAATATGTCATACAATATGATAGCCCTAATGATATAAGCACACTGAGGAAGAGCACACAAGCTCTCTGGCCTACAAGTGCATAGCTGTGAAATAGCTCTGAAGAAACTCTTGCGTTCCTGCAAGGACAACCTGTTTTCTTAGCATATCATGCCATTAGATATATTGTGTTTAATAAAAATATTACCCAAACCACCAAGTCATTCTTTTGTTTGATGCAAAAATATTTCAGGAAAGTTTCTGAAGTCAGAATTAACCAATAGCCTACTACCCTTTAACAGCTTATTATGAAAACAATCTATCTTAAATGTAAACTACTCAAGCCTTAAGGCAGGAACTGGAACCTGAATCTTTTAGATAATTCTTAAATACTATGCTAATGGAAGTCTCGGAATGGTCACAAATATTTCTCTCACAGTAGTAAAAATCCCCTGGAATTACTTTTTGAAACTGTGGTCTATTTAAGCTTTGGTGACCAAATGGTATTCATGCATGTCCTGTTCACTTTTTCAGCTACAAAGGAAAAGGAAAATCTCTCCACTAACAAGTATACAGCCATTATTTCTCATCTGTTTAGACAGTGAAAAGCTATTCTCAAATATACTTACCACAACAGTGACTAAACCCCTTGAAGGTTTACAGTTCAAAACCTGATTTTAATCATTGTATGCAGCTCTACCTCGTGGCCTTATGTATGTACTGCAGCTGCACTGGCCAAACCGAACCAGCTTGCAACAACAACATTACTTAGTTGGTAGTTGCTTCCATCATTGATGTTATAGAGTTGTATATATTTAACGTTTAGTCAAAAATATGATCTGGCTCTTTAACCACATAAGTGACTACACTCTACATACTTCTCACTTTCTTATTTCACTTTCATTGTCAAAACCCACTTTTCAATTTCAGCATCAAGTTCTGTCATTACAACAGGGAATAGGAAGACAGGACCTAGATATGTGTATAAACCCAGCTAGGTCTAGAAACTGTGTTTTTCTTTGTTAGATTCCCATTAGGGCCTCAGTCTATTAACTAATCTCTGGATATGGACTGTACTGGCCTCCACAGGGAAAAGAAAGTATGTAACAGCAGCTTGCTGTTGAGAGGAAGGCCTCGCATTTTTGTTATATAGTGTTTGTGTAATTACAATATACACCCAAAAACTAGGAGATGCAGGTTAAATGTCTACCATATGAGCCTCTGATCTATACATCTTTTCTTCCAGAAGTGGACCCAGACACATATGCTGTTCTGTAAGACATTACTGACATTTTCTACTGCAAGTACGTGGAAAATCCAAACAGCAGGAAGATAAAGAACTGTACGATCACTGTGCACTGAAACAGTAGTTTGGGCTGTCATAGCAAGGTTGGAGATGTGGGGTTTGCTTAATTTCTAAGGTCTGCTCTGCATTTTATTTAATCACGAATTCAAGTGAAATACAGAAATGAATCCTTGCTTTAAGGACTGATCAAAGGCTCCCCCTTTCCCCAGCCAATGATTTTACAACTTTACTAGCAAGCTTGACTCGGGCATGTTTTTTCCTATCTACCTCACAAAACCTTTCCTTCATAATGGTAAAGCTTGAAACAGAGCTTTAGAAAGAGTTTGCTGCTTGCCTAAAGATGGCATTAAGGGAATTTCTTCTGAAAAAAGAAATACAAGTTTGAATCCCTGTCAGATGGCAGGATAAACCGAATTAATGCTATCGTTTGTTATATAATAAGGTATGAGATGGTAACACCATTATCTTTTACTTCTCTGCTTGCAATTTTTTGAAAAGAAAAGAGAACTTTGATTTCCTTGAGAGAAATGGAAGAAATACAGCCACTGGCAGAACAGTAAAGATTATGGCTACAGATGTAGGTATGAAGGCCCTTTCTGGGAGACGTGATTTAAGAACTATTGGGATGGAATCAGAAGTTCATTCTTGTGCTCTGCTCCTGTTCCTCGCTCTAAGTAGCTAGCTGACCGTGGTGATGAACTGTCTCCCCAGTTAATGTACTGGATTAAACTCCATCATCCCCAGTTTGTCCTACATGCACTTTGATTTCCACCTTTCCTGCTACAGTCTGTTATCTATAAGGAAAATACTACAAAACCAGGGTTGTTACTTCTACTGCCTCTAATATCAATTGCAATGACTAGCACACAGTTAATCGAAAGATTCAGTCCTGTCTACCAAAATTTTTTTTACCCTTTTGTTCACAGATCACACAGGAATCACAGTCTGACATTTAACTGTGTGTAATGCGACTGCAGATCTCATTTGGTAGACAATTTAGATACAATAGTAGAGGAAAACTGAAGTAATATTAAGCAATAGAGAAGACAGATCTTACTTAAAACCAAAATATTATATGTACACTAAAAATCTTGAACCATGAATTTTAGAGACTGTCTTCTTCCAACTATACAACTTCACAAATTGTTTTGGTATTTCCAGTTTCAAATAAAAATGCAGTTTAGTTGCAGCTTGGATCCAAGTTGGAAAAACTACTCTATGCCATCATACCAACAGAAATGATGACTCATTTTGTTTTAAGATAACACAGCAAATACATCCAAAAGCTGGCAAACACAGGACTGCTGTAAGATTGCGGATTGAGGCTTTTAAACCTCAAGGAATATAGGTGGCTGACACCCCTTCTGATGGTGCAGCAACAGATCTGAAGTCTCAGCAAGATCACATGATGAAAACAGAGGTAGAGGCTGAGGTGCTTGATTTTGGCACTATTCGGGCCTAAAACGTTGCAGTATTTCATCTTGAAAAATAGCAATTTCTTTTTGCAGTTTTAGCTAGCTGAGATTCTGCAGGCAACAGCATTAACTGCTAAAGGGGGCATCTTGACATTCGCTGTATTTCCTTTTTCCATTGATCTCTTTCCAAAGAAGGAAATTAAACTGACATAACACAAGTGATAGATTACAGATGAAGAAAATGGTTAATCACATCAGACACAATTTTGAAATCAGCAGCCCATGCATGCCAGGAAACATGGACTTATGTGGCATTTAGAATGCAACACAATCTTTTGCACTTCTCTATATTGGGGCATCTTCTAGATTTTTATTTATTAGATAGAACTGCAAAGTACATCGCTAAAATGTGACACACAAATCAAATTAACTCACTAAAAGCAACAAAATGGGAAAAGATAGTTGTGATGCTGGGTTAAGGATGTTACAATATAGGAAACAAAAATATTATTCCCTTCTTAGAATGGGTTGGGTTGGAAATGGCCTTAAAGATCATCTTCTTCTAATCCCCCTGCCATGGGCAGGAACACCTCCCAGTAGACCAGGCTGACCCATCCAACCTGGCCTTGAACACATCCAGTGATGGAGCATCCACAACCTCTCTGGGCAACCTGTTCCAGTGTCTGAGTGCCACCCTCAGAGTGAAGAACTTCGTCCTTACATCTAATGTAAATGTCTCCTCTTCCAGTTTGAAGCCATTACCCTTCATTCTATCACTAACAAGCCCTGGTAAAAAGTTCCTCCTCAGGTTTTCTGTAGTCCCCCTTCAGACACTGGAAGGCCACAATAAGGTCTCCCTGGAGCTGTCTCTTCTCCAGGCTGAACAACCCCAACTCTCTCAGCCTGTCCTTGCAGGAGAGGTGTTCCAGTGTTACCCACAGAGAATGATTTATCAGGTTATACCAAAGCCCAGCACCCTGTCTCTGGTCATAGCCCCAGCCCAGTCATAAGAACAAGGCAAAGATATAATGATACTTCGAGGAATACTTCACCAGCTTCCAAAAATCTGTGATTCTGGGAGCTTCCAATCCAGTAATTGAATTTAACAGTTTTTGGTAATCGTTTCCTGCATGAGTTTGTCCAGTTACTTTTTAAGTACTAGCACTAATCGTTGACAAAATACCAAATCCATATATTGTTCATATTGCTTTTGGAAAGCCAATGGAAATTCTTAATGTACTTCTCTGAACTGGATGTTAAGATTTTTGTCTCGGTGTCTCAAAACACAATGATTCAACAACTGGTCAGGGCTGAAAGCTTTTAATGCCTTCTATGTAACACCATTCTGTTTCTGCATAAAAAGATTTAATAACCATTTAAAGGCTTTTCTGCTGCATTCAAGTTAGATAACCACGTACGTTGAGTCACATGAAGCTGAAAGTATTTTCTTTTGCAGAGTATTTAGACTGTATGATGTTGAGGTAAGTTACAAAGAGAAACATGCAGCTGAGAATGATTTTAAAACTAGGCACTACAAAGCTTCTACAAGTAAAGAATGAAGACTAAAAGAAACTGCAATTTTAAAACCAAAGCTTGTTAGCCAGCTGCAGCGCTGAATGGTTCACCCCTTCCCACACTCCTTCAGAAAAATACAGGTTACAAGCTGAATTACACCCTCTGCTCCACAGCCACTAGATGCCAGCATCTGCCACTTCCAGCAGAGAAACATTTCTGTAAGAAGTGAGAGTATGAGGATGGCATGCACAAAGAACTGGGCTTTGCACCAAATCCTGGTATCCCCACATCACTGCTCATCCTGACCTTCTGAAGACATTTTGGGGCTTCAGATTTGGAAATTTTATCTTTGTATAGGCAAAACTGTTACCCAGCGCTGATCTTGGTGAGATTTTGACTAGATGTGATTCTTGAGAGCAGTCACACGCATATACCAAAAAATTTTAGGTTTTTTTATATATATATAACCTTTCAAGTACATTTAGAGAAGAAAAAAAGTAACTGTATTTCAAACTGTGCATTGACAACATGCAAGACTTGGAGATTTTTTCAATACTTGTTAAAAATTATGACTATTTGGGTACATTAAATATGAGTACCTTCAATAAGTAATACAGAATGGAGAACAACGGAGTACTGTAGCAATTCTGTGGGGCTGGAACATCACTAGCTTAAAAGCAGTCAACTATTCTTGCTGCAGAGGGGATACTCAAGCAAACATTTACTGAAATTACCAAACACTGTTGGACTTGCCTTAATTAATCTCAAAATTCTTACCAGTCTCATTTTCTCCATGAGTCTGTCTCAGGTGAAATTAGGTCCATAACATCACAGCAGTGAAGCTTTTTTCATTTTTATAACCTGGAATACACTTCCTAGCCAGTACAAGTGATTGGTGAAGTCCTCCTTTCAGAAGATTTTTGACCAGTTCTTGAAGACATTAAGCAACACCTGCACCTGTTTCATTCCAAGCTAACCTGCACACGCCTGTTACCTTCTGGTGCTTCAGCAGATACTGATGAACACTATGCAGCAAAAGAATAGCTTTTATAAAGCTACTGCATTACTCCAGGCAATGGTTCATTCAGAATCTAACTTCACTTAAACAGACCTTTAAACTGCTTTCACTATCTGGGGGGTTTCTATTAGTCTCTTCAAACGTTCTGCATCAAAAATTGACCAAATATTGCCCAGGGAACCAAGGAAGTCAATGAAAAAGCACCACTATTAAAAACAGCGAGAGATCTGGGCAAGTTTAGTGTGGGCTCTGGACATACACTCGTTCTTGCACCATGTGCATGCTGAAAGGGGATCAATCAAGACTTCGTGTTGAAGACAGGTGAACTAAGACTCTCCAGTTTCTGGATAATCCTGAGGACTTGGGTGAGCTGATGCTGAAACTCTGCAAACTGACATCTTCTGAATGAAAATACTCCAAAAAGCTACTCCGATTATAGACCAGGTTTGTTTAAAATTATTACATTTTTGAGCTTACATGATGGAAAGAGAAGAACTGCAGTGGCCAAAAATGGTATTGCACACTGATTTTGCAAAGTACTGTCCACTTAATACTTAGACACCCTCGGCTATTGCTAATTATTTATCAATTTTTTTACACATGTGGGGTGACCAGTTCTGCTTAGCTAAAGCATTTAGGACAGGGAAGGTTAAACACAGCTGCATTCTCAAGCAGATAATAGGTTTGAATTTAACCACTGCTTTCTCCTAGTGCTAACACCTTTGGCAGATAGCATCCTATCACATCATCACATTATTAATTTCCTGTGAATGCCTTAGTGAGTAATCTCATTTTATATCTTGACTCCTAACTGCATTTCATTTTTATGAGAAAAATTCTCTAAAATTCAAGTACTCTTGCTTTATCAGAGAAGAAGAAGAAAAACCTGACAAAAAAAATTATACATGTGGTTCATGTATTGTCACTATTCAGGTATCTCCTGCAGTGGTCTGTGTTCAAATATCAGAGGGAATATCAGCAATAGGCACCTCTTTGGTGCCTCTCCTCCATTCTCCAAAGTAATCCTCAAAATTATTTAAACAATGAAGATTGGCTTAAACATGACATCTCTGGCTGTTCCTGTTATCCACAGAAATATCTAACTCCTCTAGATGTTTGTCTACTGTATTTCTTAAAAACAAGTCAGGATCCCTCTCCTAATTTTGCCTCTTTAATGGATATATGTCATTATGTACAACACAGGAGTGGTCTCAATTTTATTCAACAATATTTAACATGACCCAGCACTAACAAAGCTATGGGAGCTTTTGAAATTTTGATAGGAGCAAAAAAATATCCTCCCACAAAGTCAATTGGGAGTCTCTAATCTCCGGTTTCTTTCAGGAGACAGTAACTTAGGCTCCATGACTTATGGCACATTCAGATTTCCATAGCAGAGATACACACTCAGCTCAGCTAATGCCAAAAGATAAATTCCCTGAGCAATCTGCATAAAAAGTACTCCAGTCAGATATATCCTTTCCTGTTACGTTGTTTTATGTGGTATTTCAGAAATCATATTCATACATCAATGAATTCAGTTACTTTAATTCCCTGAATTTTACAATGAGGCTGAACCAAACATAAAATAGATTGGCAGATCCAGGCAAAACAGAATTCTATATTCTACAGGTTCTGAACAGTATACCACATCACTTCAACATCAAAGGGCTGATTAATGATCCTGGCATTTCTGAACTTAGCAATTCTTCCTTGCTCAGATATGACGCATTACAGAAACTATGATAAGTGTCCAGAGTCCTGTCCATTTAATCTCACTAAATTATTCCCCATTCATTTATCTTTCAGCTGTGTTATTTAAGACAGGCTGCATTTTCAGGCAGAAACGTGAGCAACAACACCTTGGTAGGCTGGGGGGCGCGCCTAAGTTATGGAATACTTCTTCCCAAACTGAATCCAAGATAATCTTTCTGCTGAGGAAGGACACTGGAATTTGTGTACTGATTGTAGGAGCAAGCAAGGTGCCATTAGCTCTAACCCTAGGTAACAAATTCAGGTCATAATTCAATCTGTGCCTAGCAAACAAGCCAAATTGTTGAGCCTTGCATTTAAAAAACAAACAAACAAACAAGTATTAAAACCATACTGATCAAAATCTACAGTCATGGATGAAAACATGAAAGCAACAAGACCTATCCTACGCTGAAATTATCATCCAATTTAGGTCTGTTAAAACTTACTATTCTCCTCAAAATGCCAGGAAGTTAATTTGTATTATCTTTGTTGAATACTAATAGATTAGGTGCCAAATTAAGGTCTTTGGCTCAGTCTGAAGTATATGTCTATCTACTAGGTGGTATAGTAGCAGATGAAAAGCAAACACATAATGCAAACATTCACACAGACTCAGCCTGATGTTCACCACAGGCCATTTCAATTTCAGTATTTCTACACAAAACAGTTTTCATATAATAGGTTATAATTATTAGTGAGCTATGAAAAAAAGTAAATAAAAAACTAAGTCACACATCAAATGTTCTGCAAAAGATACTGTGATTGGAAAAGAATCACTGATCATTTTATGTACCTGGACTGTGTTTTTAAGTAATTTTCTTTAGTACAGACAAATTTATCATTAAACTTGCCAATTCAATCTATTTCAATTTACAATGCCTGTGTCTCATCTCCTTTCCTTAGTAAAATAAGTATGTGAATTCGTCTACCACTTAATCTTTACTGCAGAAGCTCATAAATAGCCCCAGTTCAAGCCCTGCTGCGAGTTAACACTGTGCCTGTTCAAAAGACTCACCCATTGTCTCCGAGGTCACAAAAGGGGCCTGGGAGGAGTTGGAGATCTTGCTCCCAAAGGCCTTGTTTACACTAGATTCCTTTTTTATTTTTTTTAATACTGTTCTCCACAACTATAACATAGCTGCAGCTCAACCAGTGGCAGTCTTGGATTACACAGGCCACTGGCACTTTAGATAATGTTTTTGAGTTTGGGCCATCTGCCAAGTCCCATTAACTTCCAGAAAGCCTAACTCAGCTCTGTGGCTTTGAAAACCCAAATCCTAACACTTGTTTCTTCTTGACCTCTTCTGATCTTTTTTCTTGTGCCATTAGTTGTGAGTTCAGAACCACATCCAGAAGAAACATGGTTAAAATGCCGGCAGTACTTCCATCAAGGCCATCTTTTCTGAAAGTATAACAAAGCCAGACGTAAATTGGGAAATTTAATATTGAATTTGGCTGGCATAAGCACAGTACGAATCTTCTGAAGTTGGGACGTTTGAGTATTGGGATCTATAGCTGCATCCAGAACAAACAATTTTCAACAGAAAACCTGGCAAAAATTAAACAACACTGCAGCTGAGCAACAAATATGATTTGCTCAAACAGAAAAGGAAAGTAGAATACAAAAATCAAGTTCTGCCTGGTCTTCTCCACTCTAGAAAAATTATTTTGTGCATATTGCTTTACAGGCAGATATTTTGAAAAAAATTACATATTTAAAGTGACATATTTACAAACTCAGAAGTGTCACATTGAAGAATGCAAATCAAAGATACTTCTTTGAGATAGATTATCAAAAAGAGATACTGTCTTGCTTTTTATTAAGAGCCAGGAATTCGATATGATTTTACAGCATGTATACTTAAAATTAGAATTATTACTCATGTTGATTTTCAAACATGAAGGTCTGAGTAAAGCTGTGCCTTTACATTTGCTTAGTGGATAGAATATTCACTACTGAAGGTAGTAATATAAATAAAGCACATAAGTTATGTAGGCTAAACAATCACAGAAGGTTGTTTGGTGAATTAAACTTTTTCAAATCTATTCACTAAAAAAAAGATTGTGTGAGTAATGATGTGAAGAAGAGCACATAAGCATGGAAAATACTCTGCTTGTTATTGTGGAAGTGCTTCATATTCTTTGGACATACTTCCCTATCCCAGCTGTTTGTCTTCAATTTGCCTAGCTTTACAACATTTTGCTTCACAGGAAAATTCTTACCAATTTTTACCAGTGCAATACAGGTTTCTTCATGACCAAGACTACAATCATTCAAGAGAAGTTATCCAGACACTAGAACAACACGGTCTATAGCACTGCTCAAAACACCAGCCTATAACGTTTGAATACATTCTGGCCAGATTAAGAGTGAACTACAAGATGTGGTCTGGAAAAGTTTAGTCCCAGGCAAAGTGACATAAAGTGCTCAGAAAAAAGTGACTGCAGAAAGATCCTGAGAGGGAATCTAACCCTTTGAGCAAGTTATCTGGTTATAGTCTAGAGAGCACATACATATTCAATCCTTAGGAGCTTTATGTACATTATCATAGAAATATATGAAAATCAAGCTCTAAACAAAATGGCAATGTGTATGGAGACTATTTTAAGCAAATTCAGTGCTAGATCCATCTTCTAAGATTTTCTTTTAGAGGACTTTTACACACACAGGTTGCCTTCAAGATTCTTCAAATGCCATTTACATGTAAACTTAGAATCATGTTTATTAGTGTGAACATTATTAGCTAAATACCTAAATATTTGTTTATTCCTCATCTTTTATAGTCTTAATATAGCATTAGGAACCGCACTTAAAATTTTTTACAGATGAGAGCATTGTCTTTTTATTTGTAGCTGGTTTCCAGCTACTGTTAAAACAACCATGTTGTAAATAAGTATGATACACAGTTAGAAAACACACAGAGATCTGATTGTCATTAACAGTGTCTGTTTCTAGTATTCTGCTAGTAACAAACTATGACATGTACCATAAGGAAATGTAAATCTACACAAGCATATCTGGTCATCATCAAGAACTACAGTTCTACCCCTCATACCTTTCTTCCCCATTCTTCCCATCTGTAATACCACCTGATTCCTCGCACGCTTTTGTTTCTGCGTTTATGGCTGAAATGGATCTCTGTTCACATTGATATGGAACAGAGAAGCAAATAGCTCTTCAAAGAATTAATTCTGATGAGATTAAGCCATATATTTTAATCAAGAGTTGATTAACATTTCTTTTTCGCCCACTTCCAATAAGGGCTCAGTAATAGGTTCTGCCCAATGACTCCATGCTCTGTTGTTTCCAATGGAGACAAATGAAATTATATTCTCTGCGGACAGTCTAATTTCCCAAGAACTCATCAGCTGATCACCTGTAGCAGAGACGTTTCTTTTTTTACTACTTCAAAGTTTCTATTTAGCATATCTGAAGTATTACAATTAAAACCTGATGAAATTACACTGCTTAATATGCCAAAGAAGTGTGAGCTCTTGAGGGCATGACTTTGGGTATTGATGTTCATGACCAAACACAAAATGCAAGCAAAGAACATTTGAACAGTGGTTGAAAACAATCAACTTTCCAGTAAAGCAGTTCTCATTGTGGGTGAAATCCAATCACCTCTGTATACACAGAATATAGAGTGCATGAAGTTGCCACTTTGCCTCCACCTCCTGATCAATGTAAAAAAACAACAAAAAAAGAGAAGACGGGACTAAACATTATTTCTAAAGGTACACTTAACACAGTGGCTCTTCATTTCCTTCCTATCCCAAACTACTGCTTGTTTAAAGTCTGAAAAAAATATCTGTTCATATAATGGGCCAGCTTTTTTCACCTTTCTCATCACCTAGAAAAGCTACAGCAATCGAGACAGTTGCAAAGAAGCAATCTTCTAGCTGATCCCCTAGTTCCAGTAAGAGTGACATAAAAGCTGTATGTAGGAAACAAGATTGCATGCGATGACCAGTAGATGACAGCAAATACTTAACACTAAATTGTTTCCTCTTAAACCCATCACTTCATTTATGAAACTGAATGAATACACTTTGCAACTCACTAGACACATCTGACAGCAACACAAAAACCTGTTTATAAATAAAGCCAGTATACCAATGCCATGAAAAAGAAATATTCTAATGTACTAAATTATTTTAAGCTGAAGAAAATGAGACTGGCCTATCTGATATACCACGCTTAGATGAGTAGAGTTTTAGCAGAGTACACCAAATAAAGATACATCTGTTTCCTGGCCATAAGTCTACAAAATAGTCTTATTCTCTTGGTTTTGTTTTGGTCAGTCTCTTAATCTCCAGGAAACAGCACTTTCAAAAAGGTTTAAAGTCAAATAATTAACAGTTCTCACATGTTTTGAGCAAAAGTGATTTTGATTTTTAAATTTCTCATTACACTTACTCTGACCCGACTACTTGCTACCACTGAAGCATGAGCCCTACTTGCTCCTAGTGAGAAGATTCTATTTTCTTTTTTCCAAGTCATTGGTTTATTTACTTCTGCATCCCATAAACTTTTCACTCTTCTTTGGTATGTCCAATTCAGAGAAATCATCACTCTTCCTCTTTTCATTACACGCGCTCAGAACACTTTGTATAAAATAAATAAAAATACTGACTAGTTAAAAAAAAAAAAAAGTATATTTTTGATAGGAGGAGGTTTAAAGCCAAGGCACTAATTAGCCAACACAGATGCAGGAAGTTAGATTTTGATGATATGATCAGATGTAAAGGAAGATAATACACAGTCAAAGAGGGGAAAATGATGCATTATACCCTCAAGAAAGGGATTTGATTTGTTTGCCTTTTAAAGTCAAGTGCTGAAGCCGAATGAGCTGAAACCCATGCATGAGGAGGAACATCTGTGATGGGGATGGTCCAGAATATGCAACATATGGAACAATCAGACAAAAGCCCATTTCAACTTCAGGGGAAAAAATGCAACCCTCCCCTGCAACTACAGATCCTAGAGAAAATCCACAGAAAAGGAAGGTCAGTAGTAACTAGCAAACACTGATGTTTCAGACGTAGCTGTAAGGAATACACCTGTGGAGCAGCTGGCATCTTGGCCTGTCCCTGTGCTGAAGCAGCTATTTTTCCTTTTAACAGCAGAAGCAGACTCATTTCCTCTGCAGAGCAGGGAAGGAGAAAGGCATAACTCATACAGAACAGAACCGTGAAGTCATTCTTAACACGTGCAATTCAGTCATTTGGTGCACAGGATCTTTTTGCTGATAATACTTTGTCCACCTATCTAGAAAGCTCTTTTAAGACTATATAATGACATGACCATCAACAGTAGGAGTGGACTAAGACACCATGCTATTATTAGCCTGAATATTCACCAGACAACAGCTCTCTCATTCTTCTCATTTGCCCTTTTTACCTTTATTCCAGGAATTCACACGCTAAACAGCAGTGTGATACTCCAAGCCCTCTCATAATGACTATCTCCAGCAGATATTCAACAAAATCACTCTGTTCTAGATTCTTTTGGGACTAAGATGCAGAGGCAGGCAAAAGGAAATATCTACTTCAGAGCCTTTCTTGCTCTGGGGGACAAACTAAAATAACATGTTTGGGGCCAAGGGCTTCATCTCCTATCCTGCTGGAGTTTTGCCCTACAAATTTCAATGACAGGAGACGTTTGTGAGCAACCATCACTATATAAACTGATAGAGTGCAATGCAACCTCATTTTTAACATTGACTTTAACTTGCCAAAGGTTCATAACTTCCAGCTTGGAGTGACAAATACTGCATGCATAGTTCTTCCCTAATAATACAAGTGTTCAAGCTTTTATCATTGATAGAAAAGAAATCACATATTTATTAGAAAGCTAGAACACTTTAAAGAGGGTGAAATTTGTTTACTCAATCACCCAGCTGGTTTGGTAGAAAAAGTAGATATTTCCTTGGAATTCCAACATACTGCTCACTCTTAAAAGGGTATTTCTGAAAACATCCTTAAGAGTATTTTTACAAGAAGAAAAAGTGATATGCAACATGACAGAAGCTAGATTTTTTCCCCTGTCTTTCCCAAAAGTCTTTCTTGGGCTGAAGGTCAGAAATATCAAATGTTCTAGGTTTTTTAGGCAGTGAGTTGGAACAGGTGTTGATGGCTAATCCAAATTCTGGTTTCTTGCACGTGGTATTTAAGCAAGTGAAAGAGACAGGACCATCTCCAAAAGCTGTTAAATAAGTATGTAAAGAGCATTTTGGTAAAATCAACTCTTACCTTTCCATAGAAGTTTGAAAATATTTTTACTTCATTTCTCTTGTACTTCTAGGAGTGCTTCTATGAGAGAAAAAAGTTCAAAATTAATATCCTTTATGTTTCTAAAGGGATAAACAAGCAAATTTAACTATCAGATCAGAGAAAGTATATCTCCCATCCTTCCTTTTTTCTCATTTTTTGGGGGGATGGTTCTTTGCTTTCAGAAGAAAAGCCTGGGATTTATCCCAGCTACAGCCTTGAAAAAACTCTTGTAAGGCACACCAGTATAATTACTCTTATTTTCTAGATGGGGACAAAAAAAACTCCAACTCCTGCTATTTTTAAAAAAGTGACAGACACCTGTGATTGTAACAACAGACGTAAATTCAGAATTTCTAAACATTGTCCCTTATGGGTCCCATTCGATCCTGAAGAGCAGACCATTATCAGCCACAGCCAGGAATCTGGATATTTTGATTGCCCAGTTCGTGGTCCCTTCACCAGATTATGATTTTTCCCTTGGAAATAACACAGAAATATTGCTATTTACTCAGTTATGCTTTTTGGGATACCAAGCTGACAAATATTTTATTTAGTAAAAAGCTACCATTTGTTAAGATTCCTTGTACAACAGTACAAAACGTGGGATTAAATGTTGGGGGCATCTTAAACCAGGGCTAAAGGACTGCCACAAGCATTAAGGAAGCCTCACTGTCAGGGATATTTGCAGTTGCCATTTCCCACCAACAAGTACAACAACGTGCTTGTGGAGGTATCCTTCATCCCAGCTTCTTCTCAGTCTCATGTTAATGCCATTCTGATTAATGAATATACAATTGTAGAAACAGCAAAATAAATCTGGGCAAGTCACATGAGACCTCTTTGAGGTATATGTAAAAACGCACATAGGTCTTTTCCTGTTCAAATGACAAAGCAGCACTTAAGGCAGTTCTCACATAAAATATCTTTTTTCAAGCTCTGTATATAGAATCAGGTTTTAGATTCACATAGGCAATATTGTATTGGCTAGAATGGAAAATCAGATTTGTGCATGCCAAAACCCCAGAATAATTTCATCAGAAATAAAGCCAGACTCAGAAGGGCTATTAAGGAGAACAGAAAAGAAGCTTTCTTTTAATTGCTGAAGTGAGATACTCAAATTAACAGACGACCACTTCTGCATGATGGAAAATGCTACCAGCTAAAATAATGTGTGCTCAAATAAAAGGCAATAAAGCATTAAAGTTCTTGTGACATTTTAATCAGAAAACCAAATATAGGCATTAATAAACAGAAGTGACTTAGGCAATTATTTTAAGTTTTTAAAATTAATTTGTTTTGCATTACTTCATACTTGGAACTTGTACATTAATATTAAATACAGCTAAGCAGTTAAGAGTTAATTATATATTGATGCAGTTAACCTCATACTGATGATAGCAGAGTTGTTCCAAAAAGGAAGGAGTAAGAAATCACTTAAGATTTTATTAGATACTTCCTGGATGTCGGGTTACCTAACTTGAACAGTGACATAAGGACAGCACTTCCGAGCTTTGGTATTTTCTGCATTCCATTTAATGCAAACACACATTTTACCACATAAGACAAGATGGCTTGGCTGCTTTTACCCATGGTCAACCACTTCTAGAAACTCTCCTGGTAAAATCTTGAGCCCAGAGAGATTATCAGCAACTTTTATCTCAATTGCAATACAGATTTTATTTTTGTGAACATAGTAGTCTTTTAACTACTACCATACAGAGACATAAAACTTCACCTAGAGTACATAATATACTGTATGATTTATTTTCCCAAATGATAACTAAGTATTAACAAAATTAAAACTTCTTTCCAAACACCACTGCTACTGCTTTTTTTTTTTATAATCAGGATTAAATGCCAATTACTTAGAAAGAAGCATTATGCTTAATTTGCTCATTTGCAGTACTGGCAAGCAGCACACTAACTAGATACAGTTATCAGCTGTAAAAACCTTATTAAGCAGAAATAGGAATTAATTAGATCTGCAACTCTATAATCAAAGAGGGTCAACACCCTAAGGTTGCTTGAGGACTTTTGTTTGACCTACAGATGATTACTATAATAAAACGCCCTCAGGAAGTTAATTCAACGGGGAATGTTTTATTTATCACTCACATACACTACTTGATAGCATGACTGCAAGTCAGGTTACAATTGTTTATTTATAAGAAGGCTTTAAGTTTAGAGTCCAGACCTTAATGTTGCATAACACATAGCAAGTGTCTTCCATGCCAGCAGTCTAAAACCAAACACGCACCATTCCTGGAGCTTTTTATTTCCATTGTACTTGCATGTACAGTAGCAAGCCCTAAGCTGTCCGTTAAGAGACTTCTCAGAGTAGTAGCTGCACACTTTTGAAGGAAATAACTTTAAAAGTTCATGCTATTTTGACATCATCTACTCTTTTACAGCATTCTTTTCTGAGATTCTTCTATCACGTGATTAGAAATATACCTGAAAATGTGTCAGTTCCCTAGCTAGAGTCAGGAAGAAAGCCTTAGCATGCCAATAAACAATAATAAAAACCCTAGTGCAATATCAAAGTAGAAGGAAAAACACAAAAATGGTAATTCCCTTCCCCTTTTACTTGAAAACTATTTTGACAAAGGAGAAATTGAACTAGCACCGCTAACTGTGACTCTACCAACAGGCCGGAATGCTGCTTTAAAGGCAATGGAGCCTAAACATGCCAGGACCACAACCGGATTGCCATTTTCCCTGTTGCAGACCATGATGGACCAACGGGCACCATGTTGACTCTGCTGAACCAGCTTCACACCCCCGGGGCATGAAGCCAGCCCCAGCGCTCCTGTTCACATTACCGGTAGAAACATGAAAGAACTTCCTTCCCCCTGCCTACTCAGCACAGGCGGAGAGGGCGGTTACCTGATGAAGGCAAACCAGACCGGAGAGCCTGGGTCGCCTCAAGCGCCACGATTTCCACGAAGGGGATTCTCACGTAAGGTCGCAGGGAGGACGCGGGGGGTGAAGTCCCAACGCTGAGGAACACCCCAGCGTGCCTGCAGCCACCGCTGGTGCCCAGCCGGCTAGCGAGGTCTCCCTGCCGCCTAGCCCGGGCAGGCAGAGCAGGCTGCTGGGCTCTGGGGAGCGCTGCCCCGGGCTCTCCGCCCGCAGCAGCCGCCGCCCTGAGGCGCTCCCCGGGCCGCCCCGCCGCCTGCAGCCGCTGGAGGACGCGCTGGGGCCGGGGCGGCTGCCGGAGGCCTCTCGAATCCTAGAATCGTTGTGGTTGGAAAGGATCACCGGGATCATCGAGTTCAACCTTCCAGCCGAACCGGCTGCCCTCGTGGCCCCGCCTGGGTGACGCCCGTGGGAGCAGGGCTGCGAGGTACAGCTGGGACCTAGAGGGGGGTACCGGGCTGAAAGCGTCCCCTTCGCTTAGGAAGCGGCTGTAGGTGGGTGCCGCCCGGCCCCTCTTCTCTTGCAGGTGGGGAGGAGGGAGGAGAGCCTGGCACAGGTGCTGGGGAAGCCTCCTCCGCCACGGGGGCTGTCTCCTCCTGGGCTGCGGGTACCCAGCGTGGCTGGTGCTGGAGGAGGTTGGCAAGGGCTGTGGTGAGGAGGATAGAGATTGAAACAGCGAGCCGGCCTTGTGGAGAAGGAAAACCAGGCCCGTCTGCCAGCAGCATGGCTCTTCTTAATGATGCTGAGAAAATGGCTTGCATTCCTTCTGCCTGTGAGAAGCTGTGCTTGGCCTGGGGTTTGAACTAATGGTGGGTTTTGTTGGAGGCATATCCCTCACTGCTGGAACCCAGCATCATACTGAACATCACAGTTAGCCCAGTTCTGGTTTTTCTGAAGTTATTTGGATTTGCTGTTTGAGTTGCACGCTACAGAGTAGCCATACCACAAAGTAGATATGTATTTCACTTAAACTGTTTAACAAACCATAAAATACTACCACGCCACGTAAGAATTTTGCTCATGTCGGGATAGACCTTTTCTTGTTCTAGATTTATCTGTGGTGTCATGCACACTTACTATTTGCTATAAAATTGAAGAAGTCTGTAAGGAGGATCCAACTTTATCAGAGCCAAACTGATAAAACAAGCTGTTCCGATGCATTGTACCGACGTGACGACCATCTGGAAGCTACAGGTGCACACGTAGCATTGTGCTCTCCACCCAGGACTGTGGCAGGGAAGAGGTGTCCTGAGACTGCAGTGTCACGGGGGCCAGGTTCAGCCTGTGGGCCAACAGCTGAACCATGCTGACTGAAACCGAGATTCATGGCTTTGGTAATGCCACCAAAGTTTTAAATATTCTCTTTAATAACAAGCAAAATGCCTAAGGCCATGCGTTATCTGGGTGCTATGCCATTTAAAGACCACAGATGACAAATAGTGCTATAACTGTGTGGTCTAGGACAGCTGTCAAGATGCTATTAAATTTAGCTGGTAACAGGGAGTATAAATCTTGCGGCCCAGTGCAGTAATTCAGGATTCGGTATTAAAGTGACAGTCTCTTTTTGTGGATTGTCTTTTTGCAATGCAAAACTCATGGTAACTGCTTCACAACTGAAGCTGTAAAACATGAAAATAGGCTTTATCTCTTCCACTGTATAAACTGAAGGGATCAAATTTAATGAATGCTCAACTGCATTTGTTCAACCTACAGCTTAGCACAGAAAGATGAAATTAGCCATGTTTAACTCTCTGTGTTTGGGTATTAGTAGATTTCACTATGATTAAACTGAAAAGGGTGCGGAATTGGCAGTGTTTATGTACCTTTCTTGTTAATAAAATAGCTCTTGGGAACTTGTGATTTAAGCCAAAAAGTTTTGGCTGTCCCCAAGGGAAATGAAACCAGCAGTAGTCTTGACTGTTTAGAGTTTGAGTTCTCCTTGCTCACAAGATATTGTTGTTCCTGCCTTCCGAAATTCTGAGGAGTCTTTGTTGAAAGCTAGATAGTGTATCACAGAAACATGTTGTCATTGTGTAGCTGAAGTTCTTATCCCTGAAAGGAGAATGGGAGCTTGAAGCAATTTGGTAGCACATAGAAATGTACAGGTTTGAATGTATCCATATATTTTCAGAACTTGGATAGTCAGGATTTCAACTAAAGCTTGACAAATTGAAAAAAAAAAATTACTCCTTTGGAAAATTCATATTGTATACAGAAAAACATGGGCACACAAACTCACCAGGCTATAGAAATGTAATAGGGCAGGAAGGAAAAAAAAGATAATAATGTGATGCATCTTAGGTTAAACAATAAGCAAAGAGGACAGCTGGATGATCTGACTAGGAATCGGATAGTAGTAATCAGGTAGTTTCTGATACAGAGTAAGAAGGAGGGGAATTCATTGCATCTTTGGTTTTTTTGCACATCCGTTAATATGCGGTGTAAACATGAAAAATGCTTTATGCCATCAGTGCTTCTTTCTTTCTATAGGAGAGAACAAAGTATAAGATAAAAATATGCAGCAGCATGAAAAAGTTCCAGTACAGCTGAAGCATTGGACATTTGATAATAGTAAAGTCAAAAGACCTTGCAGCTTCCTCTCATTAGCTTGGCTTCTTTTGAAAGCTGACAGTAAGGATGTATTTTTGTCATATTTGTTGTGACAGCATAGGTGTCCTGCCCAGTGTATGCTAAAAGTCTTTCTAGTGTGACAGTGGTTCAAACAACATAACTAGTTAATTAGACAAAGTCAGTTTTCTTCCTTTATCCTTTTCCATCCTCTACAGCAAATGCTGTAAAATTACTACTTCATACATAGAGATCAAGAATGTTGCGACATCTATGTCATTGTTGGTCTATCAATGAAACACTGCAAAGATAAGAGTTTCAGCCCACCAACATTAAAGGGAAAGTGCTGATTAGAAGCACTTGTTTCTTCTTGACCTGTTCTTTTTTAATTTCCCTTGTTAATAAAATATTCTGTACTGTCCCTGTGCTTTTTGTCTGCCTTCCCCTTCCTATGTTGGTGGTTTTGCTGAAGTTACTGTTGACTTCAAATATCAAACAGGGAGCTGACATTGATTTCTACCTCCCAGTGCTTAAAATTTAAATGAAGGTGAAAGAACCTTGGCTGGGAAGGGAACCCATAACACTTATCATAGAATCACAAAGTGATTTTGATTGGAAGGGACCTTAAACATCATCTAGTTCCAACCACCCTGCCATGGGCAGGGACCCCTTCCACTAGACCGGCTTGCTTAAAGCTCCATCCAGCCTGGCCTTGAACACTTACAGGGATGGAGCATCCACAGCCTCTCTGGGTAAACTGTTCTAGTGTCTCCTCACCCTCACAGTGAAGAATTTCTTCCTAATATCTAATCTAAACCTACCCTCTTTCAGTTTAAAACCTTTACCCCTCATTCTATCACTACCCTAATTTTCTAAAAGACTGATTACCTTCCTTGCTTAGCCACAACTGTGCTGATCCCTGGAAATCCATGATGCATTCTTCTGACAGAAGAAATCAGACTTATCTAGCTTACCAAAGCATATAGAAGATTGGTGTTCTCTCAGCATGACGTTTTAGCAGTGTAATTGCTGACTGAGGTAGACCTTGCATTATAGAGAAAGAGATCAGAATTTAACTTCTCAAAAAGTAACAGACTTTCTTCACATCCTTAAACTGACCTATTTAACTGCTAAAATAACTATTTTGTAGATAATTTTTCGTGGAAAAAATCCAAGCACACACATGTTAACAAATCCTTTGCAGTATCTCAGTTGTTGACCCTGCTTTTGTTTTGGGGAATAGGTCTGAAATATTTTTTTCTCTAGAAAGTCACTGCACTGGAATAGACTTCAGAGACATAATTAAAGCCAATAGCTTCAAATCCACTGAAACTCCTGAGTGTTTGTTACACATTCTTAGTTATCCATAATTGAATACGCAGTTAAGATTTTAGTCAATTTGTCTGAAAGTATTTCAGTTCATTGGCTTTATAAAATCTCTTGGGTTCATCATTACATTTGCTGCATACCTTCCCTCATCCCTTTCATTTTCCAGTTAATGCTCAAGCCTATTTCCATGCAAAGAGCTGTTGCTTAAGACACGAACAAACTGCATCTTAGTTTTACTTGCATACATTTAGGTCCTAATGAAAACCCCCATGCTGAAAACATTTGGGTTAATTTTAGGCATAAAATTCAGCAGGAATATTCATGTGAGTAAATATTTTCACAATTGCTTCTGTCCCAGAGGAGAGAGATGAAATTTGAAGCCTAATATATTACTTTTTCCTTTGAATATAAATGTCATAGGAGAATACTGCTTTTTCATTTTTTTCCTTTAGAATGATAGTTGAAGTTATGAGACTTATTAAAGGGAATCTATCAAGACATAATTTATGAATTGATAATGTGACAATATAAAAAATCAAATCCGTACTTCCTTCGTGTTAGTAATCGTTGGTTTTCTGCATGACCAAAGTTCAGCCCCTGTAAATCTCATGACAGTTTCGCATTCAGATTAGGCAAAGAAACAGCATCATTTTCTGACAAATATAATTCTTTTGCTTTTAGTGAGTTAGAAAATGTGGTAGTGTGGCTTTATTACTATTCTTGCTTACATGCCTGCGCTTTTCTTTCTGAACAATAAGAAATTTTTGGCAGGTCTTAGGCTTAATAAACTGTGTAGGTTCTTCAGGTAAAAAACTACTACGTATCAGACCTAAGTAATGAAGGTATTTGTGATGATGACCATTATTTGTATTTTAAAGAAGTGAAAATAACATTGAAAGAGGGAAGGACTAATTGTTCACATACTGCTTAAACAAATCTACTCCTTCAGCCTGGTTAATTTTTATATCCACATGGAATTGAACTGTCATTGTTATTCTCGGCATACATGCAGGGATATACGTTTGAAAGCATTGGAGTTAAAGGCTGTGGAATTCAAGCTACATTTTTTTAAAAGTTCACATTGTTGATGTGGATCGTGCTGGGATTTATCCAAGAGATGCAAAATTATATGGAATTTATTCTGATTACAGTGAAACTAGCATCAGTGTGCCCTTTTCCCAGGCAGTAAAGGATCCTTCCCAGGCTTTTGTTACTTTGCCATCATGGAGGGGGTGTCATTTATTTTCTGCAGCTTTTTAGCTGAAGTGCCTTTTTCATGTTAAATCAGATGAAAAGTATTCAATACTTAAACTGTTGTTGCTGTTTGTTACCTGAAGCATTTGCCTGACAAAAAAAAAAATCACTGAAATATCCCATAAGGCTTCCTACCGTTATCAGCTTGACAGCAGCATAGTCTTTTGATTTAGATTAGTGGCTCATGATGGCTGCTATTAAAACTTTTACTTTCCCCGAAAACTGTATTTCAATTACATTTTTGTGAGAAAATGAAGGAGCTGGTCTTGAAGGTGAATTGAGTTACTTTGTGTAGTTAGGATTCAGGTTCTTTCTATTTTTTCATTTTTGTTCTTTAAAAAATATGGCTTTATTGTTTTTTGAATCATTTAATATACTCAGCTGAAGTTCAGAGAAGTTACCTAGTAATTTTGCAGCAAAGAACTCTTTTATGTTAAAAAGCAAAATAATTCAACTGAGCCAAATAAATCTTGCAAACCCAGGATGTATTTATTCCTTACCAAGGTCAGTCCTTGAAGTCTTCACCTGGCATGAAGCAACAGTAGGTAAACAAGCGGTCGTGATCCCTTTCCTCGTTCTGCTTGCTGCTAGGGAACTCCCCAAAGGGCTGCAGCAGTGATTTTCCCCAGCATTCAGAACTGCTTCTTAATTAACTGTGCGTTGCTTCTGTTTGGCAGTGGGCAAGCAGCTACATGGTGTTTAGTTGCCAGCTGAGGTTAAACCGTGACAGTTACTCTACAGCTATAGTCTCTGATCAGGTGACAACCTGGAGAGAGAGACCTACTGCACACTTGTTAAGGAAAAAGTCATCACCAAGGCCATGATTGTTGCCTGTGTAGTTCTTCAGACTGCAGCTATTTCATACATATGATCTACCGCAGAGTCTGGCACCCTACTCAGTATTTTCTGATTCTCCACATCCTACACGGGTGTATTACTTAGATGCAATGCTGACTTGGATTTAGGGAGCAGACTTTTCCATTTCCTGTTGGAGGATACTGATTTTTACATGTAATTCTCTGTTACTTACTCCAGGTTTCCAGAGATGCCTGTCACCTGCCATAATACAGAAGCTGGAATAGCAGAAGGTTCAAAACAGATGTGAATCTTCTTGTAAACTGTGAATCACAAATAATAAAGATGTGTGTAACTAATACATGTACAAGCTGCTAGAATTTAGTATAGATAAGATAAAATATGATACTTGGATTATGGTATTAAATCTACACTTAGAAGTGGGAATAATGACAGTATCTGACATTTTGGCATCTTATGTATTAGAAAATACTATTTTTAACAATGTCAGTTGCAGACAAAATTCTTACTTTTCTTTCTCCAAAGAATATATAACGCAATTGCTAGGGTTGCCGTCAGTTTTGCAGAAATATTAAAATGTTCTTAAATTATGAAAAACTGAAATGAACTAGGGCCTGAGTTGTTAAAAGATAGTCATAATTAGCCAACAAATTTCCAGTGGTGTTTCACAATGTATTCTCTTTTCAGACAGTTGGTGGTAAGTGTTCAGTGAGAAAGCAGATGCGAACTGAAACGAAGAAAATCTCAGGTCATCTAATGAAACTGATGTCAGTGAACCAGCATGATGAGGGATTAGATTTCAGGGCAGTGGAGAGCATTTGAATCTGTATTGGGTAAAATAGCCATCTTTTCTGATTTGGTTTAGCAGTCACTAAGCAGCCTTTCTGTGCCATTTCCTGAGCAAAAAGGCAGATTCAAAACTGAGTGCAAGGAAGATGTTCAAGCCAGATCTGGCAAAAGGCAGAAAATACACTTTGGATATCTAAATCCTGTTTTAGAAAAATCTGTCTTCATGACAGAAGATGCTAGTGCTCCCATGGTACCCACTCCTTTCTCCAGTCCTCAGAAATACTGCTTTTTAGAGATTTCAAAAGCCAGAACAAGTATAAAGGCTCTATAGGATATATTTCATCAACTGTGAAGTTACGCAAAGCTGCTAAGAATGCGCTTAGGTTGAAGTAAGGGGTAATCCTGTCCTATGGGATTATTCATTCTTTTAATCTAAACACACTTAATACTTTCCTGCATTGGTTCTGTTACTGGCAAATATTTAATACATTTGTATTAGCCAGGCTGCACACGAAAGGATGAAGTCAGTTTTCTTCCTAAACTTTATGCACAGCCTTGTAGGACATGTAGGGCTTCTGAATGTTTATTTGAAGCCAGAGGCAAAACTTTGGTTGTAACTCCCCATGAAGTCCACAAACTAATTTTTCCCCTTTATGAGATGGAAAAATAAAATAAACAGGATAAATGTAAAGATGAAGAAGAAATAGGAAACCATTTGAAATGCTGTTTTGCTGACATTTTCTTTATTTTATGAATCATATACAGATCTTAGAGCTTTAGTTAAATGTTCACTGCTTTTTCCTGTGGATGTTTCTCAGGGAAAAAATTGCAGTCATGTCATTACAAAATGACAGATAACCATTACCAACAATACAATTGTCATTGTATCTCGCAGATGACATGTAATTATTTTCTAGGATATTTGCATCTTCCCATAATGTGTAGCATAAATAAAACAATTTCCAACTGTCTCTGTCTTGAAAGAGAATAATAATTGGATGTAACAGTTGTATTTCGTAATTGCAACTGTATTAACAGAAACCAGGGTGCCAAAGCACTGCACAAAACCCCACAAACCCCTCTCTGTTTATTACTTCACTCAAAGTTGTCTGTCACATCAGGAGAAATATGAAATACATACCTAGGGTTCTAGAACCTGAAATAGTTCCAGCTACCTTGATATCAACTTTATATTCTTTTTCAAAAAGTGATTTATTATTAGTATGAAAGAAGTCCAATACTTAGCCTTCAGTCTGTTATTTTGCCACAAATAAAAGCATGCTTTGGAAGATACTTTAAACTTTGTTACCCATGATCTAACTAAAGCAGTTAATATAATCTTTAATTAGAAAACTCCCATTTTCTGCATGTCTTAGGTTATAATATTGCTATTTGTTAATATAACATTTTGGGTACCTGTAATTGCAATAGCAATCACATCAAAATGAGAACTACGGAGTTCTCTGGAGCCTGGTGTTGTAAAGGAGAGATCACTAAACTGTTGCAGTGCATAAACACGAGACTTAGTTGTGAATCAGTATGAGACAGGAACTAAATGTGTGAGTGTCATGGTCAAAAGATAAGTCAAGTCATGGGCAAGGCAATGGATAAGAGAGAACACGTATATTGAAAAGTGACTTATAGTAATGAAAAACAAGGTAAAAATGTTCAGTGACAGAGTCTGGAGTCAAGATCAGTTCTTACAAACAAGTGAACGCACTAGGTCATGCTTTTTTGCTTCTGTGGAGACAAAGGAGATAATCTCGTCACGCCTGGGGTGAACAGAAAAAGATAAAGGGGAAGCAAATTGCAGCAAAGAGGCTTAAATGTCTTTTACTGGTGACTAACATGGTACTAGAGATAATGTCCTGGAATTAATTGTCCTGGGAGGTCTTATGACACTATACAGTGTCCATCATTAAAGGACCACAAGAAGAGGCTGGACAAACATCTGTTGTGAATGGCCTATATGTCTTGGAGAAGGTAGATGTATTAACCAACTAATTTTATCTTTATAATTTTAATATACAAAAAAGCCCTTGAAATTCAGTGATAAAAGATGTCAAGAAAGAGTTAATCCAGTGCATGTGTTGAATTAATTGGGAAAATAATAGGAGGAAAAATGCTATTTTTTGTTTTATTTTCTATTTCCTAACCAGCTACCATCTCTCCAGACTAATCTATAACTTTTAAAAGCAAAAGATTAGCATATTTCTTTTCCAAATAAAATGGGAGCCCCATAGGCTTCCTTAAAAATTCAGCATAAACTGCTAAAGCCTTCCCTTTTAGTTTGTACACTAGGTGTGTGAAGCCATGGACTCACAGAATCCCCAAGGTAAATAATCTGAAGCCATATGTTTACTATAGTGCAGGTTTCAGTGTTAGGAGAGAAAAGCAAGGTTAGCTGGTAGAGTTTAGCAGAATGGCACTGTGTGTGCTAGCATCTGGGTTGGTTTTTTTTTGGTAAATGGGTGTAACTAGAGTGAGGGACAACAAAGGCACCAGTTCTCTGAATTAAGAAAGTGTTTGAGAAAGGATGCTCAGATTTTATTTGGCAATAAGAGTCCAAGTAATGCTATCTAGTTATCTTAAAAGATCCTGTGATAATAGAACCTCAGCCAGGCTCTAAAAATTACTTAATATGAATAAAATATGTTTTTCCTTGTATAATGGATGAGCCTTCTTAAAATAGTGCTGTGTGAATAAACCCTTCTAGCTCAACAGCAAAATGTTCATGTCGTCATCACGGCTCTGCATATGAGACATGACTGAATCAGTTCTGCTGAATTCAACCATAATAATAAAATCACAAGACTTGTGGATTTAGTTACTCCCAAGAAGGGCACTCCAGCAAATGCAGCAGTATTTGTTGGGGTAGTGCACTCCAGGCTTGGGCCTCTACAAAGGTGTAATTTTGGCTGTTGTCCTCAACTACAGCACCCACTGAGAGACTGGCCCATGTACAGTGAAAATAGATGAGAAAATAATAAGGTTATGCCATTCCTGCAAGAAATGTGCCACGGAGCATGACCTTGTATGGGCCATGGGTGCTTGGCTACATGATTCTTTCGTGAAAACTAATTATGGGTACTAACTCTTTGTTGTGGCTTATCAAAACATCTAAATTTGCAAAAAGAACTGGATTTGACTCTTGATGAAAGACTTGCTTTGTAAGAGAGAGGGTAATTACCTATTAATAGTTAAATAATCATAATATTAATAATTAAATAGTAAATACAAGTTCAAATGCATGTTCTCCTAAAATCAGTGAAAAATGATTGCTAGAGGTGCACCAAACTAAGGCACTGCAGAGAGCTGCCGTGTCAGGCGTTCCCCCTGTATCGTCAGTGGAGATGGTGCCATCAAATCCTTGAGCTTCTTCAATCCCTAAAACTCTATATGCTGCCAGCCCCGTGCAACTGTGCTTTGTAGCACAAAGTGCTTTTATTTGTGCAGCGCTGTACTGTGGGATCTACGCGAGGGAAATTACCCTGGTATTCTTCTGAAGGGAAAGGGAGGAGATTCATTTCTGTTTCTAAGGGATGGCAGAAAGTGCACCATTTTCCCTGACGTCATTTGAAGCATAGGAGACACAATATTAATTTGCATTATGAAACAGAAGATTCTGTGGAATCTCCTTAGGTGGTGCCAACCTGTGCAGGCTCAAGCTCTTCTGCTTGCATTACAGAGTGCCTGGAAGGGACATAAGCTTAGGTCTGAAAGCAGCGTCATTATCTTAGCATAGGGCTGTGACTGAACTGCTGCAAGTCCCCATTCTGGTGCTGTGTTGGATGCTGCTTCTTCAGTTGTCCGTGGACAATGCTTTGTGTGACAAAGACCTGCTCGTGGAGATTCCATTTTAAAACGCAGATTCAAGAGTAGATGGTAGCTGCTTTACTAGAGCCTTCCAGTGCCGTAGGGAACAAGGACACAAAATACAGTGCTTCATGAAAGGGTCATGGTCATTCGTAAGCTGTTCTCTCAGGCATAGCTATTTATTTTCTTCTGTGTATAACACCCATACAATGGGCTCTTGGTACATGAACTCTAGATGCTATATTACTGCAAATAGTAATCAAATGTGTTGTCTGAGCAATATTCCTAATTTGCCTCTTAGTGAGCATTTTGAGACCGTGATTACAGACCAAATTTTTCTCTTTTTAACTGTCCAGCAAGCACAGATGGAACAGTTCAATAAAGAAGCAGCAAATTGTTATCAGTAACTGTATCTTAAAAGATTTAAGGCCCAGGATCTGATTTGTGAATAGTGAAGTCAACGCCAGCTAGTTTTATTTTTTTCAGTAAGCATTTCTGGTCAGATCTGAGTCAACAAGAAGTCAGTTCAGTTTAAGTTTAGACCTGTGTTGCTTCCATAGTTTCCCTTACTTCTACTCAACTTGTGGGAATTTTGATTTGGAGAACAGTCCAAGAACTAGGTATCAACAGTGGATGAGAAAATGCTTCGCTCTCCACTGCGTAAAGGCATCATAACTTATTCCCCCCTATTCTTCAATAATATGCAGTTAGACAATTTATATACCGCTTTATTCATTAGCATATAAATTGCCACCAATATACTGCATTCCCAGAGCAAAAATAAACCAGTGTGAGGAAAGGAAAAGCTACCACAAAATGCTTAGTATTTTTATCTCTCTAGCTGCTTTAGTGAATTATAACCCAACAGAGTCAGACCGTTACATTTTGCTTCATTAAGCAGAAATGCTGCTGTGATCATTTCCTCACAACCATCAGTGCGTTACATTTTGAAATACCAAAATATTTTCTGAAAGAGAACCATTATTTCCTATTTGGAAAGCAAGCAAATACTTTTGTAAAATACCCTAAATAAAAATTTTAAATCAGATTGTTACAATTTGTTTTACAATGTCACCTGAGCTCCAGACTATGGCAGTAAAGCTAACCCTAGAGCAAAGTGATTCTGTTCTCACCATGATTATGAACACAGGGCTGCTCTTTTAATATGAATCTGCAAACTCTCTGCCTAGATGTGACACAGGAGAGTGTGTCTGTATCCTAATGTCAGCAGGGATGCCCATAGTCCTTATGAAAACACATTTTGGACACCTATACTTTGTGCCATTTTGGTGAGCAAATGAAGCAAGTTTTCTCCCAGCAAAAGACTAGCTTTGCTACTACCTCTGTGTTTAGATAAAGATTTTTGATGTTCTAGTTTGGATCTAACAGATAAACTCATTTGAGTCTTCCTGAAATGGTGTAAGAGGAGGTTGTCTCATGTGATCATCCTGCAGAAGAGAAAGTGACCCCCCCATTGCAACCGTTGCAATGCAAGGTCAATATTCTTAGCTTATACCACACACAAGAGACATCTGAAATGTGCAAAGCAAGGTTCATTGTTTGCTAGTAGTAATGTCCTGTGTATGAAATGAGGTGTTGCTTCTCTAAAGAGCAGTGCTCAATTTTTCTGTCATGGGAAGAAGTACTTTAGTGATCATATCCTACTCAAATGTAGCAGCTACAATGTCTTATTTCAAGCCTTCTCATATGCAGACCAAATAATTTTAGATTATTAATAAATATTTTGACACGGCTACTTCTACAGAAACCTGAAAAGCAGAGAAGAAGTCCTTTCTTTGGATGCATAGCACCCCTGGACTGATTTGGAAATTGAATTTGCTAGGCAAGTAGGAAGTTGTTCTTTGCTTAGAACTTAAAAATATGATCTGGGGAAACTGTAATAGCTGTGTATTTCATTACTGGTGTAGTTCTGTTAGAGTGGACGCGAGGTTTTCTTTTCTTAGATAGATATATTGCATCTAAATAAAGAACACAAACCCTTTATAGGAAAACATTTCAAATAATCAAACGAGACCCCAAGTCCAATGTCCTTTGAGCACATTATTTACCAGCCTGTGGCAACCCAGATCTGTTTGGTCTAAACTGTTCCCATCTGGCTTAGCAGAGAGACATCAGCTCCTCTCCAGATTGTGCTGAGGGTTTCAGCTGATTGCTGTCTTTTGTGCTAATAAGCACAGAACTCATTCTGCCTAACGATGGAACTCAGTAACTGAACATCTGGGGAAGCACAAGGTGTCTTGTTAACAGTCTTGCTATCTCCATATGTAGGAGTTCAATGAATCCTTGATGGTGTGACAGTTTCCCTGATAACAGAATTAATTAGCAGGCTTGATCTAAAGCACTGTTGCTCTGAGGTGGTGTCTTCCTATGAAGGTCTGTTGTCATCATCACTCTTGCTCTCAGTGAAAATAGGCACTATATAAAAAAATATAAGATCAGCCATTTTTATGCTGTTTCACTGTATCTGTGAAATTTAAAAAGAAGTTTTGGCAAACATTGGCTGTTACTGAAGATAATGACCTGAAGCGTTTGATGTCATTCTTTGAAACCTTCTGGCATCATCGCTTTCTTCCTTCTGGGTTAAGCAGTATTATGTTTAGGGAAGTAGAAAAAAAGCCTTACTCGGCTTATCTGTTCTTCTATTGTAAAGACTCATACAAAATCAGCATGATCCATCACAGTCATTCTGTTAGAAGTCTATGAGGAAAATGGAAGTGAATTACAACAGAAAATTTGAGAGGCAATGCCAAATCTAATGAAAAATTTGCTCTTTAAAAAAATCTCATGGGAAAATAATCTATTGAAACACTCTAATGTTTGATTCGGATGTCAGGGGAGCAGGTTGCTTAGAAGGCTAGAGAGACCTGATTGTAAAAGACAGATGAGAAATGGTGAGGATAAATTGCTAGAGTGCCGGAGGTATTTATGTCACTAAAATTGACCTTTAGCCCATTTAAAATGTTTTAACTTTTATGTCAGATGAAAAATATGTTAGTATATGTGAGGTGGTTTTGATGCCTGTATTAGAGCTTAGACAAACACTAGAAATGAACGTAAATATGACTGCTAAGTTTGTAAAAAAGCATGTATACAAAATATAAAGAAAAATATTTCTACTTTTGGATGCATCATAGCTTCAACAGGTATGGGATTCATTGGGACTATTGCACTTGTGCAAATAACCTTGGACACACTAAATTCTGCATTCACAAGTCAATTGTACATGAGTTATGGGTGCAGCATGAGGCCTACTAAACCCAACACTCCGTATTTTTCTGTCTTGCACTCAAGAAATCAATAGAAAAATACAGCCAAGACAAGTCAGCGGCCGGTATACATCACCACTTACTAATTTTGTCTTCATAATGTGTTTATGAGATACAGAAGCACCGTCCCCCACTTCCCTGATGGGAACGTTAAACATTAGGTAGTTTAAATGTCTTGTGAAAAATCAGGAATTAGATATTTGTCTTCTGAGTCTCCATCAGGAGCTTTCTTCCTGTTTCTGTGCAACTATCATATAGTGAACAAGGGCTCTGGAGGAAGGGAGAATGCAGATTAACTTCTCCCTGCACAGCATGAGCATATCCTTGTTTTGTTTATTTGTGAACCTCTGTGAGGACATAAATGCTATTCAGATTAATTTCTTATCTATCCCTATTTCATCTGTTTTATCTGTTTTAGTTTATTATCTAATTAGTTTATTCCCCCTAATAGTTCCTGTGATAATTTGTTTATACCCTGAGAAAACTTAGCAGGAAGCCTTGGCTAGAAGACTTAAACTTAAAGATAGTGTCTAGGTTATGGGCCTGATTACCAAATGGAATGTAAATCTGTGGTACAGGCATTGGAATCCCTAATAAAAAAAAAAAAGCAACATGAAAACAGAGAAAAGGCAAAACTAGAGTTCAGTTGGAAGGAATATTCAAGTATATATGAAAATAAAAAAGCTGAATGGGCAAAAGAAATGCCTATTCAAGTCAGCATGTGGCTGGCTACCTGTGCAGCTGAGAACTGCATCCTTATGGATACCCATGGCCAGATGCTCAGTTGGTGTAAATCAGTGCAGCTCCACTGATGTTTATGCAGCTGGACTGGTTGAAATCAGCTAGGATCCAGGTCTGATGCCATGAGAGACAAAGACAAGCTAGTTTAAAATTCAGCACTGAAAGCCTCTAGAACCCAGCAAATTCCTGAATACACAAATAGTTGAAGCTCCAAGTAGTGCCACTGCTCAGATTTTGGCCATTTAGTGACAATGGTATAAGCGCTTCATTTAACAATGACTTTCTGTTTCCTCTGATGTTCTCTGCACCACTTACTGTTCTCAAGGCAGCTCTCCAGTGTTCAGGTGCTTGTAATGGTCTCCAAAATTTTTTTTGGAGTTGATAGTTTCAAAGTGAAGGGCAGTAAAACTGACTTATTTCTTCTGTCTTACATGAGCATGTAAGAAAATTGTTTAGGAGTTAGTAAAGTATATTTGAGGTGCTGAGATAAACTTAGCAGATGAGAACTGATGTTCCTCTAAGTGCAAAGTGGCCATTCATATCTGACTAAATAAATAAATAAACAGATGAACTCACAAGCTTCTTTCCAGACAGGTAAGGCTGTCCTATTAAATTCTTATTTAAACTGTGCTAACCCACTTCACGGCTACAGTCACTTCTATTTCATCATGTTAACTAAAAAAGTAGTTTCAAATGTTCCCTGTTCAGACCTCCCTTTTGAGCAAGGCACCCGGTTTGGTGCACCACTGTGAGAGGAAGAGTTCTTCATTTCTCCCCTTCTTTTTAATGACGTGATTTCTCAAGTTGTGTGAGTGAAATTCTGTTTCCTTCAACTCTTCTAGAGGAAGTGGCAAGGATAATGACTAATAACAGCACTAGTGAACTGTGAAAACTGATCAAAATGTTATCTTGAAATTTAATTGCCAACAAAGCCATGAACTCTGCACACCATGGTGGTGGAAACCAAAGGGCTCAGTTTAGGCAAGAAGATTATCGAGGCACTAGATGTTAACAAACTTGCCTTCATTTTCAGATGTGCTTGAGTAGAGTAAGTGGATTTTTATAATGCCCAATTATTCTGTATATTAGGCGATAATGCCACATTTTGCAAATTCTCTGAAATGTGAACTCAGTTTGTAATTGTAAAGGTCTTTATTAATGACCTGCTTGCTGGTCTTGATGAACTAGGCTTACATAAAACTAACAGAGAACCCTAACTTTAAGGGAAGGAGCCTGAACTTTTGGCAATAAGTCTGAAGTGATAACCACTTTGAGATGGTTTGTTGTAGCGGCATTTACGTGTGGCAGGATGGCAGCCTCAGTCAAGGCATGTTGAAATGGGTGACAACTTCCACTGAAGTTTTAGGGACTTTAGCAGAGCCGTAGATGCTTCTGCGATGTGGTAGGTTCACAGTGGAGGTTCATGAAGTTCAGAAGAAAAGAGCAAGTCATCATCAAAAAAGAAAATCCACTTAATGAATTTGTCTGACTTTACAGATAAATTTGTTAAGTTTGTCTAACTATATTAGAATTGCAAACAAAATTTGCATCCTTTTCTGTTTTTGAGATGCATTAATAGCTTCTCAAAGTTATTATTTCAGGTAGTTCAATTGTTTCTCAAGAACGCTTTTTCTTTTACAAGAACAAAGCTTCCTTGACAGTCTTGTTCAAGACATAATTAGAACAATTAAGTCATTTTAGGTGAACTTCAGCAGCAAAGAAACTCATAGACTTTAATAGGAGCAGGATCAGCTTTGAACTAAGCTTAGGCATAATTTTTTCTTACTCCTTTGAAGATACAAATAATCTCTCTCACATGGATGGATTTGCTAGTTAATTACCCACAGCATCTGCAGCACAGAATTCAGTCTTACACCATTTAAGGTTTGGCAAGACAGATATGTGGCTCTGCAAACAGAAAATTGCATCCTTGCTAAAAACACTTTGATATCTGAAATTACCGAGAGCTAGATGCTGGTTCAGTTTGGTGGACTTATGTGTAGGTACGTCTATTGCAAAGTGACTACACATTCAACACCAGTTTATCCATGTCTCTGCTTCCCATTGCAAAATGCTTTTGAAAATCTTGAAATTCTTTTAATTCTTCATAGACATGGCATCCAACATCCTGGAAAAAATGTAGAGGTTTTCCTACAATACAATAACAAAAATTATTGTACTTAATATGGAGTTTGATTTGGAACTGTACCTCACCATGGTTTTGGGAGTGTTCAGAAAGAAAATCTGAGTTTGTCCTGTGTAATAGAGGCTATCAGAATATCTGAATCAGAAGAAAGTACAAAATCTAAAAATAATTGTAACTTTGGTATTATTTCCCTCTATATGGACAGATCTTTTTTCACAGTTACATAGGAACATACCTAAACCTAGCAGGAATTTCTCTTTTCTGGTCCTGTGTGTAACAGCTGATTCCTACCCTGAAATGCCTGTATCAGAGCTAATGGGAACTCTCTGAACACACCAAATAGTGCCCCATCCCCAGCTTTCCTTACAAAAGGGCTCCAGTGATCAATGCTCCTCTTTGTTAAAACTTTTGCATAATTTCCAGTATAAACATTGTCAATTATTATTTACCAGTCCCTCTTTTTTAAAAAATCTTGAGGCTTTAGGACTCTCTGATACTGTTTTATAGTGGTGAAATGCTGTTTGGTTTATTGCTGCTATGGCTGATATTCAGTGTTGAAAGTGCAATAGGCTCTGCTGTTGGTATTATCTCTGCAGCCGTATTATTGAGATAGAGGCTACTTGGTAAAGGATATTTTTCACCGTTTTGGGAAGTGTTACCATTCCCTGAGGAAATGCAAACATCCCACACTCAGTTACTTTATTCAAGTGTAATTTAAAACTGGCTCTCAAGCATAATGGGATGTTACAGCCAATATTTATTTTTCTTTCATTAGATAAATAGTATTAAATTGCAATCCTTGAGAAAATTGTACAGACTGTATCACATCTGAATGTGTTTGAGCTTGAGTCTCGCTCAGGCAAATTCTCATCATATTCAAATAACCATCATTATGCAAATAAGAACATCCTCATTGCCAAGCAAGTTTAAAATGGTTGTTTGTTTTTATCATGATGAGTTATCTTTTTCCCGGTAGCAGACAGCTCTGTGCAGCTCAGAAGAGCTGTACAGGTCCTGTTTATTCTTCAGGCTTCTTTTACTGGTTGCAAGGTGAATTTTTAGCTAGCTAGGATAGGCGCTGTTTGTTCTTCTTCCCATATATCTTGCTTGGAAAACAGCACAACCAGGTTTTTGTTATCACCAGAGTTTTTGGCTTGTTGGTGTTACCTGGTTTGCTCATGACAAATCTTTTTTGTGAATCAGGTGGTAGGAACCCAAGGTCATTGTTTTCCAGAGGCAGGCCAGCATTTCATACCAGCATATGTAAACCCTGTGAGTGAAGGGTAAATCCTGATTTAGTGCTCAGCTTCAGCACTTATCCCAGACACTAGAGCAAAGAAAGGAATGTTTCTTCTCTGTACCTTTGGCCTGCAACTCAACTGTGAAGTGTTTTGTGGCTGTTGCTGGTTCAAGACTGAAACAACCTCTGCAATAGGAGTTAGACACTCCTATTTGTTGAAGATTCTGCATCTACAGTAGTTCCAGGACTCCTTAGTGTAACAGAGCCTCTGCTCTGTGTCCAGCTCCACCTGTAGTGCATGGCAAAAGATGTGATTTGACACCCATGGGAGCTGGCAGCACTTCCAGCCCATCCAAGTATTCACACACTGGTCCCGTATCTCTGGTTACTTTGAAGGTTCTCCTGGTTTGTAGAAAACCTCACAAATGCATCGGGCCATATGTTTATGCCTTGACTCTGTCCTGGTGCAACTTGCTGCAAGTGTTTGATATTTAAAATACAATTCATTTCTTCTGCATTTATGCCACACTGCACAACGGAGGCTAAGTTCCTACGCACTGCTATGATTAAAATTGCATATAAACTAATAATATGTGGGTCGCAAAGACAAAGGAAAGGACTGTAGTAACAATTTTCAGTTGCCTGGGTCTCATAAAAAAATTTACTGCAGTGATGGCCACTCTGCATGGTAGGAATACACATTAAATCCCCAGTTTGCCAAGTGTTGATTCACAATGGGCTTTTGTAGACTTTATTTTGACGTTTCTTGTACGTATTTTACACAGTACATGAAAACAGATTAAATACGACTACTGCAACTATCGCTATGTCAGAGGTACTGTACAAAGTTTGCAAATTGTATTTTCCTTCTATAAAATAAGGCTCTTCTGTGAGAGCCAGTTTATTTTATCAGTGAGTGCCCCAAGGTAGCAATTAATTATAATTCAGAAAAGCCTAAATAAAAGGGTACAAAATTTTTACTCTTTGATGTGTATGTTGTGCAAAAGGAATGGTAGTTGGAATGAGTTGTAGTATTTAGCCAAAACTTAGGATCTCTATTATCACATTAACTCTTAATACATAAAAATGAGTGGATTGTTATGGAGATAATATTTTCTTACCCGCTTTGTTAGACTAGTACCAGGTTCCTCCCTAAACCTTGCAGAAAATGACTAATTTGCAGCCCAGTTCAGATACTGCAAATGAAAAGTACTGCCTCGTTTATTTACAACAAACAGAGGTGCAAAGTGAAGCATAGCACTAGAACTGATATCTGTTGTAGGACCGATTTTATGCAGATGATGGTCTGTTTAACTTAAAAAATACTAGTTCTATGAAATCAGAAGAAATAAATCTTGTCAGAATCCCATTTTTTCACATGATACAGGGTTGAATATAAATTCACCAGTGCTATCTCTATCTAAACCTATAAATCCATAGGCTCTTCACTCAAAGAAAATATCTACAGTCTACTGCACATTAAATGACTTTTCATTTTTGCTTCTGTAATATTTAGAAGGCAACGCAGCAGAAATCATTCCTCTTGTCCTAGCTTTGCAAAGTTTTGTTCATGCAATGAACAATAAATAACCAAACCAATCCTCCTCGTATTTGGATTAGCTGCAACCTTCCATGCCCTTTTTCTTCTTTTCTCTCAGTTTTTCTGCCAAGCGTACTGAGGATAAAGGAATCAAAACAAATAGCTGGAAAAGCAGCGCCTGATGCTCTGCGGAGGCATGAGAATGTGTAACTGAGCTACAGGCCAGGAGCTCTTGTTTATTATGATAGCAGCCTTGCTCTTATTTATATTTACAGTTAATGTTATAGCTGCTCTAAATTAAAAATGCCACCAAACTACTTGGAAAGGAAACACGTTCTATAAACAGCTCCTTTGTGCACACTGTGTTGTTTCCAGTTCAGTTAAGCAACAAGATTTTTCATCCTCTGGTCTATAACAGCGTATCCTATGGAGTTACGTCTGTGTGCAAGTGCGTGCTACAGGCCAAAACATTTCATTTGTTTCATTTGCAAGATCACGATCTTAAAAGATGTTGGAGAGGACGTTTTCTATGACCAGATTCTGTCCCTGGCCATTGTGTGTGATCCTGAAATAATCACAGTTTCTAAGCACAGCTGATTATAAGCAGTTGCTGCGTGTTTTTATGAGAGACTGATTTGTGTGTATTTCCTTATGTATGTTTCAATTTCTTTGAAACTGTTTCTTTTAGTAAAGTAGTTGCTGTCCCTCACATTACTGAATGAATAGAAGATTTGTTTTAGAGTAGATCCTCATGGATATATGAAATCATGAGATTTAAACTACTATTCTCATCGTGGTGCGGGCTTGGACATTTGAGGCTTTTTCTCTCTCTCAAAAAAAACAACTTTAGAAACAAAGGATATCAGGATTCTTGTAGATACTGAATACAAGAGGGGAAAGTCTTGGGAGGGAATATTTAATTTTGTTGTAGCCTTTCCAATAACATTGATTTGGAACTGCTTGCTCCCATCAACCATGGAGTGGATAATCAAATTTGTACCTTTAGTCTTAACACAGAGCTAAATCCTGGAGTGCTCAAATTTGCTTTGTTTAGGAAGGATCAAAGATCTGAGGGCGGTTTTTTATGCAGTATGCTGTCTGGTTTCACTTTGATTCAATTAGGAAATAGATGATAAGCTTTTACAACACTCAAGGGGTCACTTGAATGGAGTTAATGAAGAAACAAAAGGTGTAATAAGGCATTGCTCTTTTCTGGGTGACTAATGTTTGAAGGGGGGCAGCTCTATTAGGAGCACATGAAGGGGAAGAAAAACATACATCAAGCCTTCCCCAGCCATTTATTGACATGCAGTCTTCGTTTACATGAAAAAGCAGCCAAAAATGCTCACTAAAATGAAAAGATACAGATTTAAAATTCATAATTCTTTGTTCTGGGCTGGGAAAAATAATGACAAGAAACTGTTGCAGGCTCTACAGTTTTTTAAAAATCATACTTTGATCTCAAAAGGGTAGGCAAAGAGCGGGGTCGAGAGGAGCCATGCTGAGCAGTTAATATTGTAACTCCCATTTATATCCAGTGAAACTTTATATTAAAACAAAAGATAATGTAGAATAGCCCATCTTGCAGGAGAAGAGAAGTGTATGCATGCACCGTGATATTTTGCACAAGGCAAGAATATATAGTTACGTGTTAAAGGGAAAAAATAACATACCAGATAAATAAAATTTATTTTTGTTTTGCTTTATTTTTAATGGAAGGAACATAGCATTCCATTGCAAGAAGCCCCTAACCATTTGGCTTTTGGGGGGTTTTTTATTTCATCTATTGGCATTTGTAGAAGCTTGGGATATTTTCTAAACACAAAAGAAAAACTACATTGAAAAACAGTCCAGTTTTGCTTCCACAAGTGATTTTACAAGGGTATTGACAGTGTTAAGGGAAAGAAACAGCTATTATGGAAAATGTGGCTGCACCACTAAAGTGAAATAAATGAGCTGTAGCCTCTTTTTTTCACTATAGAGTTGAACTCAGCCTTGAAAATTCTGTAAATTTTTGCCCAGCTTCAAGAGTCTGTGTATTTCACTGTATGTCTCTTTACACAAAGAAAATTGAACTCTAAAAAAGGGCTTTAGAAAAATCATTAAAAATAGAAACTGTAGGATTTGTTAGAGTTGTTGAGGTGCCAGTTAGAGCTAATTAAGTTTAATTAGGCTAAATCCATATTACATCTTTGCTCAGGTATGAAGTTATGCTAATTGTGACCCAAGTGAGAAAGTGCTAGGGCTGGCAAACTTCAGAAAAGCATTTGTCCTCTGCTTTCTGGAGGCCAGCGGGCAGGTCCCTGTGGCAGTGCGGTGGGAGCTGGTACTCCTGGCCCATGGTGAGCTGCCCCATGCCAGGAGGCCAGCTTTGGTCCAGAAGTATAACCCTGTCAGCGCAGACTTGCTGCTGGCAAAGCCTGCTCCCAAGCGCTGCCGTGAAGGACACTACAGCTCCCTGTCCCACCACACTTAGCTGGGTGGGTGGTTCCTGGTGTGCCGCCTGATCTGCATTCGATTTTGTGTGGACATGGCTTCTGGCAACTCCAATCCTATATAGGCAGAGAGGCATATCTCATACCTTTGCCACTAAACCACATTACTTTCTTGTAGAGGCTGGGATTAAAATTATTTTTTCTTTTGCTAATATGAAGGTTCTAAATTCGGATAATGCAAGTGTTGTTTATCTAGCATAGGCAAAGTAATTTAAATTATTTATTAATGGCACATTTAATTGAATAGCTTAGCTGCTTAATGTGCATAGAGTACATCATTTGTGTCCTTCTTAAATGACAAATAGTTTCTTTATTTTAATCTTTTTAACTAGATGGAATGGATGTGTATGTTAACTGTGCTGTTTGGTTTACTTCATATTTTTGATAGGCTAATAACCCACTTTGCACAGCTTTAATTTCTATCATTAACTGCGATGACTTTAGAAAGAAAACAAATTGTGACGTTGCTTGGGTGACATAAATAGTCCATTTTCCTGATTAGACCATTTAAAAAGTTCAGCGTAATCTAAACTACTGTGTTGTGGTGCATTTAATCCAGTGATGTCTATAACAGACTTTGTGAGCAGGACCAACACCTGTTTGGAATGTTGTAATTTTTGCTAAGCGCAATGCCTCTTAGCGTCCTGCAGCACAAGAGTTGCTACAACACTATGCCCCATTCTTAGGCTAAAATGTTGTAGTAAGCTCACACAGAGAGAACAAATGAATAGAGAACAAATAAATGAAAGTGAAATCAGCTGCTTTTAAATAAAATAAGAATTGCAAAAGGATGCAGCCTACCTTGTGAGCTCTACTTTACAATGACGGCTGGTTTATTACACCTTTTACTGACCGTGTGTTTAATCAATATAAAACTCTAATATTGTAACAAGATCCCGCAACGTGTTCTGACAAGTAGTTGTAAATTTTTCTGGAATACGACTTGTTAAACAAAGATTAACTGTGGCTATTAAAAGCTGGCAATAATGTTCCAGGAAGAGTGCTTTATTTCTGCACATGAAATGGGTACTGGGAAAGGATTGTTAAACTCTGTAAACTTAAAAAAATGAGGTAGTGACAGAATAGCTATTATTTTAAATATATAGTCCAATAAGCAAAATTGCACTTGCCTTGGACTACATGACGACAAGATTCTTAGCAGCACAGAAAGCAAAGAAAAATAGTGTTCATTCCCCTATAGCACCACTTCAGATAAAATAATATGAATTGCATCAATTACTTGTCTTAATTGGTGCTGTTTGATTAAATCACCTAAACACACATTGCTGAGATTACTACTTACTGTGTAAAGGTGGCACTAGCCTGACTATTGTCAGCTTAAACTTCTGAGTAGAGAGCAACTTGAAATAATTTAAGCTTTAATTTGATTTCTAAATCGCAGATTAGAAAATCAATGACTGCTGGATTACAAGTATCCTCACTCCCACTGATGTTTAGCTACACACAGAAAAAGTCTTTCTGACCTGCATATAACCACCTATATGAACTGATGTTCATTATACAAGTAGGGAGTTCAAATTCTTGACTTTAGAACAAGAGTTAGAACATTGCAATGCTGCAGAATAACTACTGAAGTATTAAACAAATGCTGAGTGCATGTCCAAAGCTTATACTTCTCTTAGGAAAGAAATATAAGCTGATAATGATAAGCAAGAAGATCAGCTGCATGGTAGAAATGGAGTGTCTCAGAAATTTGAAGTCAGAAGTTAATATAGTGGTTGAAACATGAGCCTAAAGGATAGGAAAAATATTTCCTGATTTTTTTCAGACAGGTTGTGTGGAGCAGACCCCATAAAGAGCCTAATTTGGCCTAGGCTCGAGGGGACTGACACCCACATCTCTAGCTATAGGCTGTCCTTCCTTTTGAAGCTAAGTCATAGCACAACAAAGAATGAAAACCACATGAATTTGGAAGGAGAGGAAACAAAAAAAAAGCTCAACTGTCCTGCAGTGGTTGGGGCATCTAAGAACAGAGAGTCCTAATTACTGCTTACCTAATTACTGTTGAGTTAACCTGAGAAAAAGACTCCTTATTCCCTCCCAGCTGAGTGCCTTAGCCACTAGATTTAAGTCACTGCAGTGTCAGACTCCTGACAGAAAAATGTCATTTTTAATTGTCATCGAAAATTATTCCAGACTTGTTCAGGCTAGATCTAGATGTTTGCTGCATGTTGCCAGTTACGTAATTCAGTGTTAAATCTAGACTTATGTGATTTTGAGATAGAGATTACATTTTTATCCTGGGATACACCTTGCTTATTTTTAGAGATTCATGAAAACAAACTCTGACAAGATCTATACATAACTGTTCTTACAAACTTAAGATGATCAATTAACAGCAACTCGCTCTTCTTTTTTGGCAGTTCTCCTGACCAAATAAAGTCTTTTGATGCTCATCCAAAGATGTAAGAGATTACATTTTTCTCCATGTGGAAATCACAAGCCAGACTTTTGAAGTTAATCATGTTGTAATAATATTAACTGATGTGTGTTAGATGAGAGTCAGGTGAAGTGCTTAAATCCCAGTAATGAAAGAATTCTCTTTTAAAAAAAGCAAGGCCAGCTCATTTCTTCGTAAAACTAATGAAGTAATGATTTTGGAAGATAAAATGCTTCAGAAACACAAAATTCTATTTATACTCCTTAAGCTTTTCATATAGTTCGCTTAGCAGCTATAACATAATGTTAGAAACAATGTAAATTCTGCAGAATATAAAATGAGGGATTACTTGACTCTTCTTCCAGCACCACCCTGTCTATATTTAACACCAGTAAAGACCCTAGCTCCACAGAGGAAGACACTTTAAAGAAAGAGACACTTTAAGGGTCATTTTTAAAGCATTTCTTATTATTCTTATATACTGACTTTCTAGATAATTTTCCCTATAGGTATTGGATTGTAAGGTTTGACATCTCATCCTTCCGTGTGACCTTTTAAAATACAGGCAAATATGGTGGCATCAGTCTCAGCTTGGCTGTAGACTCTGTGGCCTATAAATGAAAAATTGTTCCTCCAACCAGTGATTTGTTGTATGTCACTTTTCTTCCATCTCTCCTGGGAGAGGTAGTAAGGATATTTTCCCCAGTAGAAAGCAAGAAAGATAGAAAGCTGAGTCAGGCTCCTCCCTTTTACTTTTTATCTTTAATTTGAAAAGGGTAAAGCTCATATAACCATCTTACTCAGCCTTTTATTGGATGGATTTCTTGTGAAAACCAGAAAGACTACCTCAAAGTAGAAAACAACTCAAATAGTTCCATGAATGTCAGAATGAAGCCTGTTTTTCCCTAAGACTTTGTTGCAATAGTTGATTGTAATTGTTGCCTAAAAGGCTTTTTGCGTATCACTCTTGTTAGTGGAGTTTTTGTTAGTGGAGGTTTTGTGATGGCTTTGAGTACTTCTTCAGTGTTTGCACAGGGAGTTTGTAATGGAAATTATTATTCTTTTATTCATCTCTTGGAGGTCACGTGTTATTTTATTGTGGTCCAGTGTAGCTCACTAGCTACAATCCAAAAAAGGGAGAATTTAGCTGTGATCTCAAACTAAGCACAGAAAATCTTTTCCCTGAGATTTTAGCTTTACTTAGGAGGGTGTTTTGGAAACAATCAAAACACTAGAAGTGACTCTCTTTGCCAGTCCTTCCAGCCCCAGTGACCATGCTGTGCCTACCTGGCAAAGTCCTATTCCTTGTCCAAGCCAGGTGTACCTCTTTCCTGCACAGGTTAACTAGGCTCTTCTACACCTCATGAACTCTGAGCAGCTCTAACTAAGCCGGGCATTGACTAGCTCAGCCCTACCCAGCCCTGACTTTGGGAAGGTCAGTGGTTCAGAGCTGTTGCAAGCTAAGGGCTGGCAGCCTTTAAAATCTGAGGGAAAGCAGGCAGTTGCAAATGATTCCTCGCTGATGGCAGGATTTCTGACAGACAATCAGGTGTCCTGCTAAAGGTTTAGTAGCTGATAAGAGGGCTAATTACCGTCTGCTTCCTGTAAGGGTTGTACTTAGAGAAGAGTTATTTCTCCCTGTTTTAGAAAACTTTTGGTCTTTTCTTTTTACTGGAAAGCAAGCTTTAGACATCTGATAAATTAAGAATGGTTATATACAAGTGAGACCTTGACAGAGATGCAGTAGATTGTTGTGCTTTTACTACAGTGCTTGTAGTATGCTTACGGCAAAGTATCAGTGATGGTGTGGCAATTCACGTGATACACCAGCACATCGCCTCTACTGGCTTATTAAAAAAACAAAGGACCTTCAAAGATATCACACAATTAGAACTACAGAGGACTAATTGAATCCTGGTGCTTCTGACAGTCACAGCTCGCTGTTGCCCTACTGTTTTTAATGTGCCTGAGCAATCAAAGTGAGACAATATTGAGTGTATTTCACTGATGCTCAAAGACTGCATCCCAAAGAAAGATTGTGGATGTGCTGTAGACACAACAATGCCACTCCTCCTGTGACCTGAAGGAGCTGATTGTTCTTGTTGATCTTCCTTACAAAGAAATATATTTCTAAAATTTACCTCCTATGGATTTTCATGGAGCTTGCACAAGAGCTATCAGATTATTAGCTATGTTATTTAAGTCTTTTTAGCAGGTTGGATTTACCCCAGGAAATACATTAGTATGTGAAACAGTCTTTAAATGCGTACGTTCACTAGTAACTTTAATGTAACTATGTCAGAGATTATGACAGTGAAACTAACAGGTTAGTGAAACTGGTAGCACTATATTAATGTAATATGTTACATTCTGGGAAATCCTTGTAAACCTGTAACGAATTAATTGCTATTTGCAAGCAACCGTTGGAAGGTACATATTACTTTTTATAATGGGGTAGTCGGGAATCTAGCAAAATTGGGAAAAAGTTGATAATATAATCCCACCTTCCTAATTTCCAATAATTTGCTTTAACTACTGTGGCAATGAGTTTGGCAACAGCTTATCTTGCCTTGTCTAAAAGAGATCTGCCTTTGGTTTTTTTTTTTTTTTCCTTAAGTTTTAAGGAAAAAATTAAAGTAATTCCCCATGCATTTCCTTTACACCATTCATGTGTTCCTCTTCGGGTTTTTTTTTTCATATATATTCTGTTTTAGGCCCCCTTCCGTATTTTTGTTTTTAAGATTGAGTCTTATCCTATTTTATTTATTTTTGTTGGGACGTTATTTCACACCTCACATGATCTTGCTTTCCCTTCACTCTCTCTTCTGTCTTCGCTATGTCTTTTGAGGCAATGGCAAGAATTGAATGTAGTATTTAAGTATGTTGTGCATTTATATGATAGCTTGAACTTTATTCTCAATTTCTTTTGTAATTTTGAGAATGAATTTCCTACATTTTCTGTAGGAATAACCATGCCATCTCCTCTCTCCTTACTAATATTTTCTTTTAATTCCACATGTAGCATTTATCTTTTTTTTCAGGTATAACTGATAAATGTGTCTAGTAACATTCAGAGTTGCTGATCTTAACTTCTATTTAACTTAGAAATCTGTGTTTTGAGTATGAAGAGAAACTTACTACCTGAATCTTTGCCTACTTTTCAAGTTTAGTTAGACAAATGTTGCTTGTACCCCTCATTCATCATGAGGCTTCCTTGACCAGTGTGAATGGCAGTATGATGCCTGTAAGCAAATAAATTGCAAAGGGATGAATATGGTGAAAAAGATATTTTAAGAGTAAATATAACCCTGTTAGACACTAGCTCTCATTCTCATTCTCTCACGAGATTTGGTCATTTTAGCTGGAATCGTGGTCTGGAAGAATACCGGGAGAAATGGTTGAACCCACAGTGATGAAATGTTTTTGTCTTTCAGTTTTTAGTGGTGTCATTTTTATATTACATTTTTGCATTTGTTACAAAATATGATATGGAAAGAAAACATTTTTACAGAGTGAATCGAATTTCCTTTGTGATGCTGAACTAGTCTTCTGCATTGTATTAATGCATATATAAAGCTAACTGGAGAAATGAGAATGTGGCACAATCGCCTTTTATAAAACCACTGAAGATTAAATAGAACTAAGAAAATCCTGGTTTTGCTCCTAACAGAACTGTAGTACTTTGTGATCTACCTGTGTTACTTCATTTCCCATTCTGTTTCAAATTTCCATCTAAGATGTAGAAATAAGAATGCCGTTATATTTGTAAGCCCTTCTGAGATGCTGAGGTAGAAAATGCTTTAAATTGAATGCAAAGCATTTAGACTGAATGTAAATCATAGTAATGATCATGACTCAGGGCATTTCCTGGGAGCATTATCTCCACAGAAGATGTTTGCTTCTGTTCATTAACCTCAGGAAAAACTAGTTGTTAATGACCTTAGGCACTAAGGTGCTCTCTGAGCTGCGTGTTTGCCCTCAGTAGACTCTGAGCTGGAATCTGAGAACTCTGTCATGTTTTCAGAGGATTTTATTTTTGTGCTCATATTGCAGCATTATTGGCATTTGTATGGAGTTAATACCCTCACGTGTTAGACTGAATCAAGGTTTCATGGAAAGTAATATAGTTTCTATTAAAACTAGATGCTTCTGAGCCTAAGGGAACAGTAGGCTGCAGGTGAGGCCTTAGGAACCTTCACCGTGGAGGACTGTCTGGAGAACAAATCCAAAATGCTTTAAAGCAGGATAGGTAAAGTATGGACTAGCATTCTGGGTAGCTGCAGCTTTATATTCCAAAAAAAAAAACCTTAAGGTTTCGTGGCTAAGGTAGTCATAAATATCCTCTAGTGTTATGAGAATATAAGCTAAATCCTTTTATTCTTTCCAAGCCTCTGTGTGTGTAAGTGCGTGAGTAACACCCCGGGTGACAGCCCAAATCACGGAAACGCAATCTATGTGGAGGAAGAGTATTTGCAGATGCAAGTATATGCTAGAAAGACCATTGTTCATCCCAGCAAAAGAATAGTTAGTGTTCTTTCTATGCTTTGTTCCTAATGCCTGGATGGCAGCACTGGGAAAGCCTCTAATTAGAGAACAAGAAGCTGTATCCAGTAAGATATCTGTTGACTGATGATTTGGAAAGTTTTTGTTTATATATGAAAGACTTTCTTTGGGAAAGACTTTGTCCTATGTGATTTTGTTCTGGGGAATAGGAAGACCAAACTGTTTTGGAGGATAGAGGGTCAAGCTAATTCATCAACTGTTTTAAGTTGGGTTGACTTTGATCTGCTGGTCTGGTTCCTGAAGACAATGACAGCTGGATGCTTCCTTTGCCTGTCTGTCTCAGCCAGCCTCCATGCAGGACTGTTTCTGCTGTGATACACTAGAGAGTGCGGTATCCGCACCGTTCAATGCATTTAGAAGTTTACATTCCGTCTTCCCCCAGCAGAAACTGAAAGAGAAAACCAAACTTTCATTACCCCCACGTGGGTTCTAGTAGGCTTTTGGAGCTGCTGTACAGCTTTTATTCACAAAACAAACGTAACAGCCAACAAGCTTGTGCCACTTCTGTGGGTTGGGGACTGCTAATTAGGACAGCAGTTGTCAGAATGAATGCCAGCAGTTCCCTTCAGGTGGAATTTCAAGCATCGTAACGTAGTTCCTGATAAACCTGGTTTAGCATCAAGCCGTAAAAAATCCAACTTCTTGTTAATCTCCTAAACCATCTTATTCTCTCCCTTTACCTTTTCTTTCACTTTTGATCCTGTAAGCTCATTGCAGGTTCTAATCCCTCAACTTTCCAATTTTGCATGTGATTTTGTGTCTTTTTAACAGAATCTTGGTTTCAAAGTTGGGGGTTTTTACCATCTTCATAGAACTAGTGTAATTTTCCCCTTCTCAGTTTCCTTCTCCAGCATCTCCAACTGCAAGGACAGCCGCTCTTTATAGTGAGAAGATTAAAATATTCTAGATATCTTCAGTTGCTTCCTCTCATTTACTGACTCTGCAGTTTCAATATGAAATCTACTATAATGTGGAAGCTGTTTCCAATATACTGTAAGGGCTTCCTACCATATGCTCACCCATCTGTGATAAGAATGAGGGCTTTGGAAAAAAAAAAGTCAAAAATTTCAGTGTGTGCCTGGAGTTGAACTGTGTGTGATATCTGCCTTCTTTAAGGAAGTCTTGAAAAGTAAATATGTGTATTATATATGTCATGGATTCTTCTACCTCTGTGTAAAAACTAATGGTTATGAGGCCTGGAGAAGCAGTGGAACTGACTACATCTCAAGAACTGTAATTCAGTGAACGGTTTGCAGTCACCTCCGTTGATTGAAGTGGCTTTTTGGCCTTCAGTGATGACTGACACTCTGAAGTGGTTGTACCTGTGCTAAAGATTAACCACAACAATATGTTAAACCTTAATGCAAGTGTCGTTATAGCTTCTTCAAGACTTTCTGCAAAACCCACCCACCCGCTTCCATCTAATGCTTCTAAGTGAGGCTAGAGGAGGAAGAGATACGTAGGTCTGTACTATATATCATAAACCCTACCCTGCCCAATAACAATCAAACAAAAAGAAAAAAAGAGGAACTGTTTAATTTTAAATGTCTTTATGAGAATTACCTTTAAATCATACAAATTTCTGTATTAAAAAGATTTGTCCTCTTGAGATGTTTATGTTATTACTATCTCATATACTGAAAGAATGAAAATAGCAAAATTAGATGTTAAAAGGTATACTTCCTATACAGCAGGTTTGAATTTGGCTCTATTAACTACTCATTTTGCTACACTTAATCTTCCATTCATAAATAGTTTATAAAGAACCAATAAATTATTAAACTCTAATAAGCATTGCAACATGGATATAATACTAAAAATTGTAATAAGCGCTTCCGTGTTGGGTATTACCTATCAGCAGATAACAGAACTCATAATACAAAACAATTGTTTGTCCTTCATTAAAAATGTATTAGGCTTACACTTTGTAGATCAACCTTTAATATACACTGTGATCTAACATCCGTAGAATTCGGTATGCAGACAAAAATATTTCAGAAAACCCTTGCCAATATTTTGGGCAACAACAGTTTTTCAATAGTCAATAGTCAATAGAGACCCAGGAGGGGAAACAGAAAAATATTTTCTGTGTCCTTCAAAATAATACTTGCTTTGCTAATTTAAGTAATCCCATTCTTTTTTAAACCATATTGAGCAATATCATCAGTCAGCGTGCTTTAGGGAACGGTAGTGACTATGATTTGATAAATTTGACAAACTGGAAGTTCCGCTTTTTCTTCTACTGTGTTTGTTTTACTGTTTTCTCATCTTGACGCTTCTATGTGTCATTTATTTCCATAGATGCCTATTCTTGCTTAATTTTAGAGGAGCAAATATGTTGTGCCTCTTGTAATGAGTCTCAGATGCTGTATCAGGCCTGACAGATGAAGTACAGCACTAGGGGTCACTAGCACTCCATCCTTAGCAAGCCGTGGGTGAAGAACATGGTTGGTTTTTGTCCTAGCAACAAGCCTATTTTACTACCAAGTTTAGTAATATTTGTACTGCCAAATGGGCAACTATTTTAAGGTCTAATGTATATACACAAGTAAACACCATATGTGTTTACAAAGCTATGTTTATGAAAGATCACAAACTATTCAGAGCTACTATTCTTTGCGTATTTGGGTTTCTCATTCCTTCCAAATTCTTGGGCTGCATTGTGTTTCTTGGTGTATTTCATGCTAACCTACAGTCAGCCTATAAATTGCTAGACCCATATTTCACTGGGTCATGGGAAACTACAAACCTTTAAAATCTAGCTCACAGTAATCAGTATGTGGCACTAATAAATGCTGTACCTGAGAGTTTTTTGCAAGACCAAGCTCTTGGATTCTAAGAGATGTTGGGCACAGAACAGGAACTGGTTCTCAAAAAAGAAATCTAATCACTGAAGATCTGGTCCCCGCTCATGGTATTGTGTTACGAAAATATAATTAGTGTATTTAGTGACCCTTATACTAAAAAATGTCAGTTGATTAAGCATAAAAGTTGCATTTTTAAAAATCCTGTTTAATAGAATTGCTGTATTTTCAGTATTTTTTCTATTAAAATTGAAGATCCAAATGATGAATTGAAAGAACTCCTGTAGATAACAAATCACTACCTGCAGTAGCTTTTTAATTAAATACAGAAAAAGTCTTGGGATGGAATTTAGCAGGGAAGATGGATTTTTTTTTTTTTTTTTTTTTTGTACACACCACATGCTGGAGGTGTTCAGATTGGAAGGGTTTTATTCAGTATATATAAAGGTAAGGACATTTTTATAAAGCAAAGATTACATTCTTGGTTCCTGTTGAAAACACCGTAGGTTTTTCAGGGTTGATAGCTGAGTCCTAGTCCTTCTCAAAACAAAACAAAACACCACTAGCAGACAGTAAAGGTCAGAAGTTCTTGGGTGCAGAGTGGGTAGTGAGGGCTGTGGGCAAGGGTGCTGCTGCATGGGAGGTGTAGTCAGGCTCTGGAGATACCTGTGAATCAAGATGTTGATGCCCAAGGTTAATACGGGTCCAAGAGGAGACCTGTAAAAGGAAAGGTTGTTGAGGGTTTCTGAATACATAGGCACCGCTTCTGTCTCAGGGACTGAAGGCTAAGAGAGCATTCAAGGGAATTATTATGTATTCTGTCCTTATTCTTACGTTCTTCCCTGGGCATTGGCTTTTGGACACTATGGGAGATGGCACAGCAGGCTCCACAGACCTTTGATCTGTCCTCTTCCTCTCTTCATTATCATTTGCTATAGAAAAGATATTTAAAAAAAAAAAAAGAAGCTGCCAGTGCATGCAGGAAAATGTTTTCATCATCTCTGTTGTAATTTTAAATGGGCTTTTCCCTCTCTGCTTGTAAGGCATCACCTCAAGTTGGCTTTATTTACATCTCAGAACAGTTAGAGTTAACATCCTCTGCTCTGTTAGTTTGTGTTATCTCCTCCTACAAAGCACTGTTGGTTTCCAGGTGCACCCCTGAGGATGTTGCCAGATTTCAGACTGGGCATTATTGCATCTTAACACACGCGTTCCAGCCCTTCAGGTCACTTTGCCTGGTGTACCTTGGCAAGTCATGGTGCTAATACTGAGCGTTTCCCTGCTGTGGAGGCTTGCGTTCAACCCAACCATGGAGAAGGAATTTTGTTTGTACCTATTAATTTTCTCATTATACATACATCTTTCTTCCTATAGTGATTTTCTTTTCCTGACGTGCACACATACTGTTTAGTTTATTTAGCTTTTATTCAAGCTTGCCTCCGCATCTTATAAGATTTGGACTTTATAAATCACTGTACTTTATTGTCCTGTAAATAAAGTGACTTGCAACCAAAGCATCTTTTAAAATCCTACCATCGGATGAAGCAGGTTAATATGTTAGTTCACTAATTCAAGTATAAAAGCTCTCTTAGCTACACTTTTTGTCTATTAGAGTGCTGCTGATTTGGCTGATAACAGCCTAGCTGTGTTGCGATAAGGTTCTGTGTCATTTTTAGAACTCATTTGGAACGAAGCTATTTCTGAGTTTTCATTGGAAAGACGTAAAGGAGAGTGAAAACTCTGACTGACATCATCTATTTTTCGGCTATTGTGAGCTGACAGCAAGCCCAGCAATATAAAGTAGCCTGATAGGAGTACTATTTACCACTAAGGTTAGCGTTTGATCGTTCAAGAGATAGGCACTCCAAGGGGTATTACCATTGACAGTGGAACTACAAGCTGTCAAACAGAGCTTTATTTCAGCCTCGTGAAGATTTTGAACTGAATCTGCTTTTCTCATACAACACAAGCATTACAAGCAAACCGAATGATTTTATTTTTTTTATTTTTCTATGTGATGTGAGTGAACAGATGAGAACTAATTTTACAGAAATTAACAAAGATTTAATGCTTCATCCTGCTGTCACTGAAACAAAAATCTAAGTGCTAGTTAATGTCAAAAGAGAGTGAGATCCAGAAATTAAGATGAAATTGAAGAGTGTGACTCAGTTTGGTCTTTGTGGCATGTCCCATTATCTTGTTCGGATTTTCATATTATTTATGTGGGAGCAACACAAAAGGACTTCAGCTGCTGACTGTGACTCAGCTGGCCAAGATGTGCTGTACACATGCAACTGAAAGAAGTTCCTTTCCCAAAGACTCCGCACTACCCAAACAGAGAGAAAAGACCGCAGAGAGATGTGATGAAGAAATGAGTGATAAAAACATAAAATAACAGTGGAACAGCTTACATTTTGCCTTAAAAATGGCAGTCACAGAACACCTGCAGCTTCATGACTACTAGATGTTTGGAAGACAACACATTAAATGGTATAAAATTGCTGGGAGGTCAAACTGATCATGCTGATTCCTTTTCATCTTCTGAATCCACGATTCTAATTGCTCCTTATTTTGGATGTTGTGCAGTAACAAACCCAGATAATCCATTTCAACGCTTTCTGTGCAATCTTCAAGCAATGTAGGGGGGAAAAAAAAGCCAGGAGAAAAATCTGGCTCTCTAAAAATCAATGGTAGAGTATGCTCTGAATTCATCTCTCTCTCAAAGTTTAATAGAAAGTAAAAAAAAAATCTTGAGAAAAATGTGCAACTGCTCAGTTTAAAAGACTCAGTAATATGCCCCACTCTTCCAGGTCTGTGGGCACTGAGAGGGAATTGTTAGAATGCGATTAGCTTTTGAAATGAATTGTTTGCTTTCAGATCACTGGCCACATTCTGTATTTCTGTGTCTTATTACATATATATATATATATAAGTATATAGGAATGTGTGGAATATTGGGCAGAGGAGCATTTTTGCTAGTCCATCTGGCTACAAGCTGTTCTTTGCTGTGTCAATAGGGCATCTCCCAGACTTGCACCTCTAGCCTGTCAGTGAGGGAACATCACTATCTAAAAAAAAAAAATCCTAAACAAACTTGTGAATTGATAAACTGATTAGAACAATTAGCAATTTTAATTAGATAAAATATTATGTATATCAGTTGATACATCACATGGAAGACAAAACAAGAAGTCTCAGGGTAACGATGGATTTTCTCATTAACTTGGTGGGCTTAGATTAATCAGGGTTTGACCTTTGGTTAGCCACAGGCTGTGGGGATGCAGGTCTCCATTCTTGCCTGCGTTTTCCTCAAGCCATTTCTTCCTTCACAATTAGTTGTGTTAATTACCCAGAAAAGATGAGACAGACTTGCCAAAATAACATATTGCTAATAAAACAGGAAGAGTTTTCCTCATTACTCAGTAGTACGAACTGATGTGATTTTCCATGGGTGATGTCTAGGGAAGGTTTTCATCACAAAAGGGTTTTCAATAGCCCAGCTAGAGTTTGTACAGTTGAAGTGTTGTCACCTGTACTCATAGGAAGAAACTAGATTTGGGACTCCCACTCTGCAGAGACATTTGGCAAGTGGCCTACCCTTCAGCTGTCATTCCAGTAAAACACCCACCGAAGCAAAGGGAGGATTGTTGCTGTGCAAGGCACACGTGAGAAATGAGGACACTTACGCACTTCTGAAGGGACTTGAGGCGACAGTTTATTCATAGGTCAGTTGGCTTAGAGCAGGCTTGAGACCCAGAGCTGGGTCATGGGGATAACAGGAGAGTGAAAGAGGAGGATGTTGACAAAATATTGTGTGTCCATTACTACCTACAAAAACTAAAATGTCTGCAGAGTGCTTCGGAGTGAAAAGGGTATTGATGCATGAAAGTTAATAATTAGTCAGTGACCTTTCAGAGTGACTTTTAAAAACATAAAGGAAAAAATAATAGCCTAGCTTTTAAATTTCTTTTTCTGTGGCAAGATCAAATTTGGAAATCAATCTATTCATTGAGTAGCATCATTTTGGATCTGGATAAAAGATCCTAGGCTCCCCGGTTTCCATATTTTTGCTGGAAAATTAAATAAGTGCTTCCAAGTCTGCTATTTCAACAGTGATGTTGCAAAAGAAGAAGAGAAAGAACCTAATTTGTAAATATAATATGACTGGCATTAAAACTCCCTGTCACTCATCAATTCTGTAACCACTCCTGCCATCCTTTCAGTCTGGTTACCCCTGGATGCCTGGAAGGCAGTAAAACTGTATGTACAAAACATCTCCAAATGTTGCACAAAATAACAAAAAGCCAAAGCTGGGTTCTGGCCATAGTCAGCAACTGTCAAAGTAAAGAGAAGAGAATCTTGGTTGTGGGTTGGGTTTTTTTGTTGGGTTTTGTTTGTTTGTTTTTCTTTTATTCCAGTAATTATTTTTTTCTTAAAGAAAAGCTGGTAACAGAACCCTCCCAACCTGTATCTGGAGAGAAAGATCTTCGTTCTTTGCACTAGTCATACTTTTTGTGGACTATAGGAGGCTCCTCCTGGTCCATCAGAATACAGATTAACTGGTATATTACACTGGCATTCACCCTGCGACCGAATGAACCTGCACCTCCAGACGACTGTTTCATCTGGGATAGAAAGCATTGTTTTACAATAATTCTATGTCAGACAACGCCCTTTAGGTTTTGGCCACAACATGCTATGTATCATGTCAGTAACAATTATTTATCTTCTTTCAGAGAGTGGATATTCAGAGAGGGTACATTGATGTTTCAGATACAATGCCAGTTCTAGAGGAATGCTTCATTCCAGGCCTGGGGAACCTCTCTGGGATTGGCAAGACTTCTAAAACCGACGTGAACTTCTCAAACAAATTCATAACATCACAGAAAGTACAGCTTTTTCTCATTGCGTGGTTGACCACGTGTTTCTCAGTGTTGACAAACACGGCAAGCGTTCAAAGTTTATTTTGATAGACCTGTTTTAAAGCTTCAGTGTTGTGGATGTTAATATCAAAAGAATGGTTTTGTTGCTCCCAAACATACTCCACGAAGGAAGGGATTATAAGTCTGTAGCTACTTTTTTTAGTTTGCAATTTTTTAAACTGGATTTTAATTGCAGTAAATGGCATTCTGTTGACGTTCTATCTGCCAAGGATAATACAAGTCTCGTTATTAAGCTTGACCAAGGGTTGGGTTAGCGGAGTGGTTCTCACATTGATAGCTTCTGCAACGGAAAACTTGAGGTCTGTTATTTTTCCCCAGCACCTCTGAACACTGTTTAGACCAAATATCAGTATTTTCCCTGCTGTTCTTGCAATACGTATGATATGAAGTCTTTTATTACACAGTCCTCACACGACTTCCCCATTCCGGCTGCTCCTCGCTTCGCCCGGCTCCCGGCTGTGCCAGAGGCTCAGGGAGGGCTGGTGTGTCACGGATGTGGAGTGAAGGAGCCCTGGCCCCGCGGAGCGGGTCGTTGGGCGCCGGGAGCAGCGAGGCCTGTGCCTGCCCCGGGCAGTGCCCCCCGCACCGTGCCGCTGGCCTGGGGGAGCCGCTCC